>QFET01006227.1:0-21699 GCA_003316355.1 Tuber calosporum | reverse complement strand
CATCTTACCTCACGTACTATATACCTCACTTTCTAGAGTGAGACGATTAACATCTAACACTCTTCACCAGCCCACCGCCCTGATGCAGTGGTAATATCCGGCCTCCTTCTGGACTCTCCGCCTTGGTATTAGTTGATGGAAACACCTGCCTCGCCCGTAGTTTTAAGGACTCTGTCAACGATAGAGGCTCTGTCTCTCTCAGTGGCCTTGATGGTCAGGTCCCTGAACTCTCTTATGCATCCTATTTTGAGGCTTTGACCAGGCGCCTCAATAAATCTTTCCCAGTCAGCAACAACCACTGGCTCCACTTCCACACGGCTCCCACAGCCGTAAAGATTGCGATCCACACTGTCCACTGTGCTTGCCTCTCCGAGAATGAAGAGGACCTCTTTTCCCACCTCTCCATGTCGATCCTTAACTCCCCTAGTATCCCCATCCACTCCGCTGGGTTCCACAGGAGGGATCTAGCCTGACGCCTCAAATACTCCTGTTCGGTCATTATAACCACTGCCCCAGAACACACCTCATCCCTCCTCCCACATGTTGCTCTCTTCTTAGCCAATAGAGGATTGCAGAGGGACCTCTCTTCCACCACATACACCCAGCGCACCAACTGCTGAGCCTTTGGTCACGTGGCCTGCGGATGCAAGACGCCCCATCCAGTCTCGCCATTCTGTTCCCTCGACTACAGGAGAGCCAACCACCGATGCTTCATTCCCGCATGCCCTAAGTATGGTAACACAAAAGCCGTACTCAGTTACTGCCTGACCTCACCTGCAAGCTGCTCGAACTGCAACGTGCATCATAACGCTCGCAATCAAGACTGCCGCCTCCACCTCCCGCGTCATCTCCTACTGCCAAGCCCCCTACAGATAACAACAAGATAGATGTTATGCCATACCCCTCCACTGGCCCTACAATGGTCTCACACCCCTCCACACTGGCTCGAGGCCCCTTGGGTCATGCGCTTAACCTAACCACCTCCAGGCCCATGAGGCCTGTCCAGTCCGCCGCTGTTGTGTTCAGGTCCTCCTCCTACCATGGTGCTCTGCCCAGTAATTGATTACAAAACCACCGCTGATCCGTGTGAGGCCCCTATGGTCTCTTCGTTTCTCTCCCTTGCTCAACACAACTGCCTGGGTAGCTTGGATGTGTTTTCTTCCTTTTATAATTCTTTAGTAGAACTTTCCTCTCCTGTTTCCCTTGTCTGCATCCAGGATCCTCAGGTCTTTTGAGGTCGCGTTCCTGCCTTTGCTGGCTTCGAGTCCTTCTCCCCACCTTATTCCACACCTAAAAAGCCGCCAGTGCCTTGCTATGTTTCTTCTGCCCTTCTCTCCAAAAGTGCCATACCTCACGTCTTCTTTGGGACATATGACAACATGGGTCTTGATCTTTTCCAGACAGACAGGATGTTTGAGCTTTTCTTTTCACGCCTTCAGGTGTTGAACTCATATTCACTGCCCGGCAATACGTTTTTTCTCTCACCATATCTCCATTTGAGTTGTTTCCTTGGGAGGACTTTCCTGTTCTTTCCATAGGTGACTTCAATATCCAGCACCCCGCCAGGGACCTGGTAATGGCCCACTCCGACTCTGAGTCAGCTGTATCTTTTCCCTGCATTTCAAGAGCTGCAGAGCTTAACTTCCTGAGCTTGAACAATCCCGGGGTTTGCACCTGCTTCCCTTTAGGTGGTGGCGGCTGACCATCTGATTTAGATCTTTCCTTTGCCTCTCCTGCATTATCCCCTTTTTTGTCCTCATGGAGCACTCCCCTCCACTCAACTAGCTTAAACCACGTCACCCTTTTGCTTGCCTTTTGGAATCCAAAAGACACACAACTACCTTACCGCACCAACTGGGCCTTGACAGATTGGGCCACCCTCTAGCCCTTGCTTCAGGAGTTGGCAGTACCAGACGCCCCCAGCTTCCCCACCTCCGCTTCACTCGCCTGATAGTTCAACACGAATTTTGGTCATGTGCTCCCCCTGATCCGCAACCGTACCCCACTCTCGCTCCCGTCCCCAGGGGCCAAGCCTAGCTGGTCACCACTCCTCTCTCCTCTTAGGAAAGAACACCATTGCGCTGCTCGAAAGGCTTACTCCTCCAGCTCCACAGGCGACATCTTTGACACTATACCTGCCCCCCTCGGCTACTTCAAGGCTATTCAATGGGTAAAGAAAGCCCACTGGACCTTATTCATCCTTAGGCCACACCCTCCTCCATCTGGGCCACCAAGCGCCTGGCCCTAGGTTCCCCCACCACTTGCTTGCCCAGTCTTCCCGCGGCCAACACTCCCTAGTGTATCAATAATGCTCTCCTTAATCACTTCTTTCCAGCACGTCCGTCACTCCTCCCCCTCCATCCTCCGCCCCTACTCATATGCTCCTGAGCTGTCTTCAGATGAGATCTCTGCCGGCCTTAGGGCTTCTTCTACCACCTCAGCACCAGGTCTTGACAACGTCCCCTACGGGGTATGGAAAGTGGTCTACCGCGAGCCCCTTCTCTTTTAGTTTCAGATTTCTCACCCCTTCTTTTCCTGGGGTTCTACTCCATCACCCTCAAAATGGCCACCAGGGTGGTCCTAGATAAGCCAGGTAAGCCAGCCTAAAACACTACGGCCTCCTTCAGGGTCATCTTCCTCCTTAAGACAACCTCCTAGGATTTAGGGCGAATTGCTGCCTCCCGCCTCTAGCTCATCTCCAAGGCTTGCAGTCTCCTCAATCCCAACCAATTTGGCTCCATTGCGGGCCTTTCCTCCCTTGATGCCGTCACCAACCTTGCCAGTACAATCCGCACTTTGTACTACCCTATCCTCCATGTATCCACCCTCTTCCTTGGTATTAAAGGGGGTTTTCATCACAAGGATTCCGATATTCTCTCCTCTGTACTCAGGAAAAAATCAGTAAACCATTACCTTATCTCCTCAGTCTGATCTTTCCTTTCTGGCCACACCTGCAATGTTCTCTTCCAGGGCTCATCTGCAATATTTTCTTCAGTTTCTGTTGGCACCCCTCAGGGGTCTCCTGTATCTTGTTTGCTTTTTGTTATTTATGTTTCTTCCATTCATTTATCCCGTTCTAAGGGCATTATTCTTTCCTTTGTTGATCATTTTGCATTGACTCTACCATCTCCTTCCTACCGCTATAACATTCAGCTGCTGCAAGCAGCTTTTTCCAGGATCATGAGTTGTGGAATAGCGGGGAATGTCCCAGTTTCAATTCCCTAGACGGAGCTTATTGACTGTCGCACCAAGAACTAGTGCGGCAACCCTTGCATTATCCCCATACTCCTGGATAAGCAGGTCTTTCATCCTGCCCACTCCGCAGATGGCTTGGCCTCTGGCTCACGCTATCTCTTTCCACATCTATTCATTGCTCTAAGCGCCTTGCCCTGGCCCACGGCGCCATTACCACTGTTCCCAGGCTTTGCCCACTGGGAGTGCGCCTCTATCCCCCACCTGTGCCACCACCTTGCTGTCTCCCCTCTCTACCCCTTCTTGACCTAGTGGGCTGACCGTTGTATACCCTCCCGCGGAGTGCTATGATACAAGGACGTCTTCTGGTACCATATCCAGAGATGTGTTACCTATTGCCTCCACTCCATCATACTTTCAGTCCTCTCGCAGTAGAGCTGCTTCCCACCTATCATCATCTTGTGTGCTCACCGGTACAGGCTTGATGCGCTCAGACTGAGGTGCTCTCTACATAGCATCAATCCTGCCACAGGGCGGCTCCCTCCGGACATTCCCTCTCTCCTCATGACCCACGCCCCTGATCTATGGTGTCACCTCAAAGTGTGTCTCCAGACCAATGTCAATCCTCTCCGTTGAAAGACCATTCCTCCATCCCCCCATTTCCGCACCCACCTCCCAGTGGATATTATAGCCTACCTCTTCCTCCCTATCCTTGGTTCTTTGTCCTTCGCCCCAATACCACATGCATACCTTGCACCCCTCTGACCTCCCCACCCCCCGCTACCTGCGATGCGCGCAGCCTACACTGGTCTTGGGTTGTGGGGCCATCAAATCCTCTTTGAAGACTGGGGGAAGGCCTGCCCTCTCCCATACTACTACCCTTCAGACCATCGTTGGCCCCACATACATTCATAGGTCTGGTAAAGTTCATCGCTGGCTGCATTCATCAAATGCGTGCCCACAAGAGGTACCTGGCTCTCCACATCGCCTGGGCATAATGAAGGGGAGCCCACCATCTTTCTACAGTCCAGGGACTATAACGAAGAATTCCAGTAAGCTATACTCTCCTGATTGGCCACCGCCGACGCCCGCAAACACCACCTCCATGGCATAACAGGGCTTACCCCAGACGACCTCATCTGGTCCTCTACACCTCTACTCCTCAACCTTCTTGCCAATTTATATGAAATGCAGGTTGTCTTCCCACCCGATATGCCACTATTCCTACACTGTGTCCGCCTCCCCTGGTCGCTCAAACTCACCCTGGGTCTCCTGCCCCCCAGCTATTTCTCTCCACCAGTTCTTAGAACCTTGGGTTTTTCCTTACTCGGAGTCTTGGTTTCTGCAGGTTTCCTTAGCTGGTTTTTCCTTACTTGAGAGTGCCATACATGGTGAATGGACAATTACCTGCCCAGTTGGAGAGTTGTCTGCTAATGGTGTCCGGTGTTTTTGGTTTTTAAGATTAAGGTTTTGTTTATGCCATAGCTAATGCTGCAGACAAGTTCCTGTACCTTAAGAATGAATATATGATATTAAAAAAAAAAAAAAAAAAAATGGAAAAAAAAAGAAAAAATGGCCCTAAGCTAGGACACACTTCGGTTCCCCGATCTTCCTCCCCCTACCTTTTGTACCACCCTGTCAAAAGTGTACTTGGATCTTACAAGCCCACCCACATCACTCCACACTTAGGTTCTTCCATCCCTAAACCTGTTCCTGGCGCAAGCCAGTCCCACTCTAGTCCCATTTTTCTCCGCCACTCCTGCCCCACCCTCAGCCACTGCCTTCACAGTGGACATCCCCCCCCACCTCAGGTACCTTTCCTCCATCTTTGATGAGACTAAGGAAGTCATCAACCTCTACTCCACTTAAGTACCAACACTCTCTCCCTCTGGCCTCGATGACGGCTACACCAACGAGATTACTTTGATCCCGCTCCTGTCCGGCGCCCTTCGCGCAATTTGTGCCTTTGTTGCACAGCTGGACTCACTTTCTTCTCCACAGTTGCACTTGTCAGTGCCAGCTCAGCCAACTGCTATACATCACCTGTCTCTAGAGCCTCCAGCCTCGCCTCCATCGGTTCTGAGCATAGTTACCTGGCCGACCGTGTCACACAGCGCCCCCATCCTACACCAGGTACCACTCCCGCTATTTCGTCCCGTCCTGGCATGATCCAGAAATTCTTAGAGTTCTCATCTACCCCTCCTCCCCCACCTGCAGCCCCTGCCACTGAAGGCCCTCCCCCCTGGTCAATCACAGTTTCTCTGGTGATCAGTTCCGGAATCGTGACACTTCCGCTCCCTCTTATGCCCAGATCGTGGTAGGCCGCAGGAATAGGAGTAGTCTCCACCAAGCCCTCCCTCTGAGGCCAAGGTTGTGTCAGCAGCTGCTATCCAAGTAACCACAGGCCCACCTACTTCTTGCTTCCTCTCCCCTCTATGACAAGCGGCACCCTCCCCAACCTCCAACACCACTGCAGCCTCTAGGTCTCTCGCCCCCCTTTCCTTTCCAGCCCCCTGCCCACATACATCTGTCATATCTGGCCTTCTCCCTGACCTAACTGCCTCAGTTCCAGGTGATTCCAACCCTGCCCTTCCCTGTGGTTTCAAGGCCTCTATCTATGAGCGAGGCTCCGCTTCCCTCACTGGCCTCAAATGTCAAGTCTCTGACCTCTCAGACGCGCAGTATTTTGAGGCCCTCACCAGGCGTCACAACCAATCCTTTCCAGTGAGCTACCACCCCTGGCTCCCATTCCCCCCGAATCCCAGACCCATTCAGATAGCGATCCACCTTGTCCCCTCATCTTGCCTCTCCTAAAATGAATAGGACCTCTTCTCCCACCGCTCCACCTCGATCCTTAACTCCAATGGCATACCTGGTTTCTGCACTAGGTTCCTGAATTGGGATTCAGCTACACACCACAAACCCTGCATCTCGGTCGTTATAACAGCTGCCCCTGAACACGTCTCCTCACTCCTCCCATATGCTCCTCTCTTCTCAGCCAAATGATGGTCTAAGAGTTCCAACTCCTTCTCCCCATAGATGCAGTTCCAAAACTGCTTGGCCTTTGGTAACCTGTCCACTGGATGCAGGACGCCCCTTATAGGGTTCGCATTCTTTTCCCTCTAACATACGAGAACCGACCTCAGATGCTCCAATCCCTCATACCCCATCATGGGCAACACCAAAGCTGTACTTAGCTGCTGCCTGATGTCACCTCCACACAGCCCCAACTGGAATGTGGATCACTCCGCTTCAGATCGAGACCGCCCCTCAACACCCCCTCCTCCATCCCCCACTTCACCTACAGACTCCTATCCCCTACAAATAATGACAAGATGGATGTCATGCCAGACCTTCCCACTAGCCGTAAAAGGGTCACTCACCCCTCCACACCGCCTCCAGGCCCCGTTGGTCCTGCCTTTGACCTAACCACCCCTAGGCCCATATGGCTTGCCAAGTCCAGCCCTGGCATGTCGAGGTCCTCCACCTGGCATGCTGCTCTATGCATCTACCTGGCAGCCAGCCCTACCCCTGCCCCTCGTGATTCTATGGGCTCAGCCCAGTAATGGATTAAACTACAACCCCTCCCTCACATTAGGCCCCTATGGCCATGTACTTTATCGCCCTTACTCAAAACAACTGCCTGGGTAGCTGGAATGTGTTTTCATCCTTTTTTAATTCTTTAGTTGAACTTTCCTTTCCTGTTTCCCTGGTTGGCATCCAGGGTTCTCTGGTTTTTTGAGGTCTAGTTCCCACCTTTGCTGGTTTCAAGTCCTTCTGCGCACATTATTCCTCCCCTAAAAAGCCACGGGTAGCTTGCTAAGTTTGTTCTGCCCTACTCCCAATGAGTGTCATACTTTCCGTTTCCTCTGGGAGATCAGACACTATGGGCCTTGATTTTTTTCAGAGAGACGGGCTGTTTGGGTTTTCCATCTCGAATCTTCGTGGATTGAACTCTTATTTACCCCCAGCAGGGCGCCTTCCTCTTGTACCATATCTCTGTTTGAGTTATTTCTTTTGGAGGACTTCCCTGTTCTTTCCCTAGGTAACAATGATATCCACCGCCCAACCTGCAACCCACTAAGGGCCCATTCCACCTCTGAGGTGGCTGTTCTTTCCCCTACTTATCAAGAGATGCTGAGCTTGGCTACAAGCAATTCAACCCTGGAGGCGGTTTCATCCGCTCCCTTTTGGGTAGCGAGGGCATACCGTTAGTGTTACATCTTTCCTTTGCCTCTCCTGCATTATCCCCTTATTTCTCCTCATGGAGCACTCCCCTCCCCTCAACTGGATCACACCACTCCCCATTTTGCATTCCTTTACGCATCCTAAAGACACACAACCACCTCCCCAGCCCAACTAAGCCTTAACTGACTGGGCCACCCTCTTGCCCATGCTTGAAGAGTTGTGAGTCGCAAACTCCCCCTGTCTCCACACCTCAGCTTCACTCTCCCTATGATTTAACACCAATTTTAGTTTTGTTCTCTCCCTGCTCTATAACTATACCCCTCTCTCCCGCCTGACCCCAGTGCGGAGACATCGTAGTCACCCCTCCTCTCTACCCTTCATAAAGAACACTACTGCAGTACTCGCAAGGCTCGCTCATCCTACTCTATGAGTAACATATCTGGTGCCATACTTGACCGCCTCAGGCACTTCAACGCCATAACGAGGGCAAAGAAAGCCCACAAGACCTCACTCATCATGAATGCCACCCCCTCCTACCTCTAAATCACCAAAGGTATGGTCTTAGGTTCCCCCACAACTCGCTTCCCCACTCTCCCATGGGCTGAGACTCAATAGTCTATCAATAATTCTGTCCTCAATCATGTCTTTCATCCACCTCCATCCCCCTGCGCTACATCCATCCTCAGCCCCTACTCAGATGCCCCAGAGCTGTCCTCTTAGGAGATCTTTGTCACTGTTAGGGCTTCCTCCTCCTGCACAGTGCACGCTCCTGACAGCGTCTCCTATCCGGTATGGAATGTGGTCAACCGCACAGCCCCCTCCCTACTAGTTTCTCTGCTCTCCCATCTTCTCCACCATAGTTTCTACCCCACCTATCTCAAAAATGCCAATGCCATGGTCCTGAACAAGCCTGATAAGCCATCCTGTGAGACTCCAGCCTGCTTTAGGGTTATTGTCCTCCTTGTGACAATCTCCAAGGTTATGGATAGAATTATCCCCTCCAGCATCGCCCTTGTGGCGATGGCCTGCGGTCTCCTCAGAACGATCCAAGGTCGCTCCCTTGCGGGCCTATCCTCCTTTGATGCTGTCACTACCCTTGCTCATACAATCCACACTTTGAACTGCCCCGCCCTACGCATCTCAACCCTCTTCCTTGATATCAAAGGGGATTTTGATAACCAGGATTCTGATTTTCTCTCCTCCCTATTCAGGAAAACAAGAGTCATCCATTACCTTATCTCCGCGGTCATATCGGTTGAAATTTCTTATTCATTTTTATATGAATATTTCCTTGAACATATCGCATATTCTCTTACTTGGTTAGTGTTTCGGCAATACCTGTTACACCGCATATATTACTACAGCTTGGACATACTGTTCGTTTATTTCTGTTATATTTCATGATTACAATTTGGATTCTTATGTATATTTCTTTATCTGGTATTCGGGTTATTTCGCTTGCTTATCACATATTAAAAACGGATATTGTTCCGTCCTTTATGTCTTATCATCCACAACGAAACCCCTCATACCACTTTAGTTTTATACAAACTCTAGGGATTTTCTTGGCAGGTTTTCAGGGTCAAATACGTTCGCACTTATGTTTTTCCTACTGACGTTACGGTAAAAGACGTTTGTACTTATATTTTTCCCTTTTATATTCTTTTAGATAACGGGAGGGCGCACTCTTGTATATCTAGGGGCTACCGCCTACTTTTCTCTATTAGAAGAATAAGGAACAGACTACCTACCAATCTACCTTCATAAATCTACCTCTCCTCATCAAGGTCTGCCCGCAATACTCGCTTAGTATTACGGCAGTATATTCCCATAGATATAAGATCGTGCCCATACGTATTTGAACAATATCCTTCTCACTTGCCGCACCAGCCGTCTTCTCATCCTGGCTCACCTGGAATCTTTTCCTCCGTTTCTATTGGCACCCCTCAGGAGTCTCCTGTATCTACTTTCCTTTTTGTTACCTATGTTTCTTTCCTTCATTTTTCCCTTCCCTGGGGTCAATATATATACACTTTCCCAGGTTGATGATTTTGATTTGACTGTATCATCTTCTTCTTACCGCCGCAATGTTCAACTGTTGCAAGCTGCGTTTTCCACCATCAAGTGTCCGTGAGCAGTCCGCAAGGTTCCTGGTTCAGTCCGCAAGACTGAGTTTAATCACTGGTGCACAAACAACTAGCGAGCCTTCCCTTGCATCATCCCCTTACATCTGGATGGGTAGGTCTTCGATCCTTCCAACTCATCAAGATAGCTTGGCTATTCGCACACACCATCCCAATCCACCTCCAGTTATTTCTCCTAGTGACTAGTTATCGCTCAAGGCCCCTTTGCTACGGTTTGCAGGCTTTCCCCACCATGGGCGGGCTTCTCTCCCAACCTGTGCCACCGCCTTGCTGTCTCCCTTCTCCTCCCCATACTCACATATAGGGCTGACCTCTTCATACCCTCCAGCGGAATGGTACGACACATTGACCTCCCATAGCATCAGATTCAGAGATGTGTTACCTACTACTTCCGCTCTACCACACTCTCTGTCCTCTCCATGAATAGCTGCCACCCACCTATCACCATCTTGAGCGTTGATCGGCGTAGGCTTGCTGCACTTAGACAGATGTTTACCCCACCTACCATCAACCCAGCTGTAGGGTGGCTCCCCCTGGACATTCCGTCCGTTTACCATTCCCGCGCTCCTGACTCGTAGTGACACCGCGCAAGATGTCTCCCGCCCAATGTCAATCCTCTTCATTGGAAAACCACTCCTCTCACCCCTCCTGTCTGCACCCACCTCCCTGTACATGCTATGGCCCACTTCCTCCTCCCCATCCCGGGTTCTTTCTCCTTTGCCCTAATACCACGTGCAGGCCTGGCACCCCTTTGTCCTGAACTCCCCCCACTACCTGCTATGTGCGCCGCCTCCACCGGCCCTAGGAGGTGGGCCCACCAAAACCTCATTGAGGACTGGGGTGAGGATTGCCCTACCTCAACCTACTATCCCTTCACACCGTCCCTGTCCCAAAATCCTTTTGTTGGCATTGGCAAGTTCCTGGCTGGCCACATCCATCAAATGCGTGCCCACAAGACCTACCAGACTCTCCATATTTCCTGGGACTCCAGAGGAGAGCCCACCGTCTGTCCATGGTGCTGGGACTATGACGAATACTTCCACCATGCTATACACTCCTGCTCACACACTGCCAACGCCCGTCCCTGCCACCTCCAAGGTTTCTCAGAGATAGGCGCGGACAACCCATCTGATCCTCTACACTACTCCTTCTCAACCAGGTCGCCTATTTACATGAGACGTAGGTTGGCTTCCCCCTGACATCCTGCTGTTGCCTCCCTCGTCTCCTACTCCTCTGGTTGCCCCAACCTCCAACAGGTATCCTGCCCTCCCTCTTTTTTCCTCCCCAAGTTCTTACAACCTTGGGTCTTTCCTTACCTGAAGGCTTAGTTTCTGTATATTTCCTTAGCTGGTTTTTGCTAACCTGAGTTAACAGTACGAGGTATGTGGACCGTTACCAGTCCAGTTGTACCTTTATATGCCGATGGTTTCTATGTGTTTGGTTTTTGGAAATAAGATTTTGTTTATGCCATAGCAGGTACTGTATGCAAGTTCTTGTGCCTTAACAATGAATATATAATATAATAATAATAATAAAAAAAAAAGACAAGAGAAAAAAGTGACCTGTAGCTAGGACACACATCACTTCACCTATTTTACTGCCCCTACATCTTGCACCAGCATGTTAAAGGTCAACTTGGTTTCCACCTTCTAACCGACATGGCTCATGGCTTAGGTCCTTGCGTACCCTAAGCCTGGTCATGGATTAGGCCGGTCCAGCTCCTGCCCCTCTTTTCGCTGCCACTCCTGCACCACCCTAAGCTACTGCCTGCACAGTGTACATCCCCCCCCACCTTAGGTTCCTCGCCTCCTTCCTTCACAAGACCAAGGAAGTTATCAACTTCTCATCTGCTCAGGTCCCTACTCTTGATCCCTCTGGCCTCGATGACCTCTCCACCAGAGATATTACCTTGACCCCGCTCGAATGTTGCGCCTTTCTTGCAATATCAACCCAGGGCCCCCAGCTTGACTCCCTCTCCTCAGCTTTGGCACTTCTCAGTGCCGGCATAGCCATCTCCCCTCCCTTATTAGATACTGCGGCCCCCAGCCTTGTCTCAATCCTCTCAGAGCTTCGTGACCTGGCCTACCCATTTATACTCGCCTACCTTTCCACCGCTATTACCGCCACACCCTTCCTACCCATACTCGCATGACGCAGAGGCGCTCAGGACCCCCTTCTGGCTCTCTTCCTCTTCAACCTGCACCTCCCACTGAAGAGCCCTACTCATAATTCCCAGTCTCTCTGGCCCTCAGTTCCTGGTGCCTGTTACTTCCGCCCTGTACTATGTCCAGATCGTGGTAGTGAGGAGGAATAGGAAATTGTCTCCAGTTAGCCCCTCCCTCTGCAGCCAAGGTTGTGGCGGTTACTGCTGACCAAAGGACCCTGGCCTCCTCCAACACAGGCTCCCCCTCCCCTCTACCACAATCACCACCCTCTCCACCCCTATTCACCACTGCAACCTGCAGTCTCTTCGCCCCCCTCTTCCCACCAGCCCTCCACCCAATGCAGTGTTCATATTGGGCCTCCTTCCTGAACGGTCCGCCCTCGACTTGTTGATGGACACTCCTCTCTCCCCTATGGATTCAAGTCCTCAGTCAACAATCGAAGTTGTGTCTCCCTTGCTGACCTTTATGGTCAAGTCCATAGCCTCTCTTATGCCCCCTATTATGAGGCCCTCACCAGGCGTGTCAGTCAATCTTTTCCAGTTGGCGATAACCCCTGACTCCCCTTGCAACAGGGTCCCATATCTATTCAGATAGTTATCCACTCTGTGCCCTGCTCCTGCCTCCCAGATAATGAAGATGACTCCTTCTCGCGCCTCTCTGTGTCAATCCTTAACACCACTAGTGCCCCCTTCCTTTCTACTAGGTTTCTTAATAGGTACCCAGCCTCACTCCTCAAACACTTCTGCTTGGTAGTTGTAACCACTTCCCCTGAGCACGCGTCCTACCTCCTCCCACACGTCACTCTATTCGCAGCCAATAGGAGGTCTGAGAGGGCCTTCACCTCTTCCCCCTACACACTTTGCCACAACTGCTAATACTTTGTCATGTGGCGCAGCGAGGCAAGACCCCTACACAGTCAGTCCTTTCTGCTCCCTTCAATACACGAGAGCCGATCCCAGATACTCCAATCTCTCATGCCCCAAGCAAGGCAACACTAAATCCATACTATGTGTCTGCCGGACCTCCCCCTCATACTGCCTGAACTGCGATGGGGATCACTCCGCCTGTGTCCGAGACTGCCCATCCAGGCCCACTCATCCCTTCCCAGCAGCTCTTGCCGCCGAGCCCCTCACACACAACCATGAGATAGAACTCTTGCCAAACCTTCCTCCTGACATGACGATGGCCTAACGCCCCTCCACACAGCCTCTAGCTCTCTTGGGTTCTGCCATTGACCTAACAACTCCTAGTCCTCTGAGGACTGTCCTGTTCGACCTTAGCATGTCCAGGTCCTCCACCCGGGATAGTGCCCCTGCCCACCCTGTTAATGTAAAGTCCCTCTCCTTCCCCTTGTGATCCAATTAGCTCTGCCCAGTAATAGATTGCACAACTGCCTCCACACCGCCTGGGGCCCCTAGGGCCTTATCTTTTCTCTCCCTTGCTCAACACCACTGCCTGGGTAGCTGGGATGTGTTTTCCTTCTTTTTTAATTCTTTAGTTGAACTTTCCTTTCCTGAGTCCCTGGTTTGTATCCAGGATCCTCTAGTTTTTCGTGCATGTGTTCCTACCTTTGCTGGCTTCAAATCCTTCTCCCTCCCCCTGTTCCTCCCCTAAAAAGCAACTCTTTTCTTGTTATTTTTCTTCTTTCCTTCTCTCCATGAGTGCCATAGCTTCTATTCCTTTTGGAACATCTGACACTATGGGCCTTGATTTTTTGAAGACAGACAGGCTGTTTAGGTTTTCCTTTTCACTCCTTCACGTACTGAACTCGTATTCTCTCTCTGGCAGTCCACCCTGCTTGCTTACTATCTCTCCTCTTGAGTTGTTTCCCCTGGATGGGTTTCCAGTTCTATCCTTGTGTGACCTTAATATCCACCACCACTCCAGTGACCACTATGGGCCCACTCTAACTCTGAGTTAGTAGTTTCTTTTCCTTACTTTTCTAGGGCTGCCACACTTGGCTACCAGCTCTTAAACACCATTGGAGTCTTGACCCGCTTCCGTTTGGGTTGTGGGGGCAGACCATCAGTGTTAAATCATTCCTTGGCCTATCCGGAATTATTTCGTTTTTTCACCGCCTGGAGCACTCCCCTCCGCTCATCTGGCTCAGACCATGTACCCATTTTGCTCTCCTTTATGCATCCTAAAGACACACAACTACCATGCTGCCCCAACCAGGCCTTGACTGACAGGGCCACCCTCTCGCCCCTGCCTGACTAGTTGACAGTCCCCGACGCCTCCCACCTCCCCACCTAGCTTTACTATCCTTATGATTTAACAACAATTTCGCTTGTATTCACTCCCTCCTCCACAACCATACCCCTCTCCCGCACCCATCCCCCAGGGCCAAGCCCTGGTGGACACCCCTCATCTCTATACTTAGAAAGGAACACTACTGCTGCTCTGCTCACAAAGCCTGCATTTCCAGCTCTTCGAGCGACATCTCTGCCTCCAGACTTGCCCACCTCGCCTACTTCAAAGCCATCTAGACAATATACAAGGCTTACTTGACCTCTTACCTCTTCACCGCAACTCCCTCCACCCTTGGAGCCACCAAACGTCTGGCCCTATATTCGTTCACAACTCGCTTCCCCACTGTCCCAGGGCCCAACTCACCTTGGTCTATTATCAATTCTCTCGTCAATCATTGCACTCCATCACGGCCCGTCCCCCGCGCCCCCTCTATCCTCTGCCTCTACTCAGATGCCCCTGAGCTGTCCTTCGATGAGATCTCTGCTGCCGTCAAGGCCTCCTCCTCCTCCTCCACAGTTTCCTCTCCCCTTCCCACAAAAAGGCCAACTGAATGGTCCTGGACAAGCCAGGCAAGTGATCTTATGACAGCCCTGCTTCCTTTAAGGTTATCATCCCTCTCGAAACAATCTTCTAGGTTCTAGAGAGACTTGTCGCCTGACGGCCAGCTCTTGTCACCAGGGCCTGTTGCCTCCTGAGTCCTAAACTGTATGGCTCCATGGCTGGCCTTTTCTCTTTTGATGCTGTTACCACCCTTACCCAAATAGTATACACCTTGCATCGCCCAACCCTTCAGGACTCCACCCTCTTCCTTGAAATCAATGGTGGTTTTGCAAATGTGGATCCTGATTTTCTCTACGCTCTACTCTGGAAAATAGGCGTCAACCCCTACCTTATCTCCAGGATCAGGTCCTTCTTTACTGGCAGCACATGCCGTCTTGTTTTCCAGGGCTCAGCTGGTATTTTGTCCTCCTTTTCTGTTGTCACCCCTCAGCGGTCTCCTGTATCTTATTTGCCTTTTGTTATTTAGGTTTCTTCCCTTTATTTTTCCCTTTCCAGGGGCCTTATTCTTTCCAATGTTGATGATTTTGCATTAACTGTATCATCTCCTGCCTACCGCCGGAATGTTCAGTTGCTAGAGGCAGCTTTTTACAGTATCAAACTCCGCGTAGAAGTGCACAATATTCCCTTTTCAGGCACCAGGACGATGTAAATTCACTGTCGCACTAAAACCCAGTAGGGCTCTTCTTGCATTATTCCCACACACTTAGTTGGGCAGGTCTTCCATCCTGCCAACTCACTCAGGTGGCTTGGCTACTGGCTCAAACTGTCCCTTTCCACCACAACTCATTTCTCCAAGCATTGTGCACTCGCTTAAGGCGCCTTTGCCACTCTTCACAGGCTTTTCCCACCAGGAGTGCGCCTCTCGCCCCATCTGTGCCACCACCTCGCTGTCCTTCTTCTGCTCTCTATCCTAACCTACAGGCCTAAACTGTTTGTACCCTGCCGTGGAATGGTACGGAACAGGAACGTCTTCTGGCACCAGAACAGGAGATAGGTTACCAATTACCTCTGCTCTACCAGACTCTGGGTCCTTTCCCTGGAGGCTGCCTCTCACCTATCACCCTGTTGTGCGCTCATCAGTGTAGGCTTGCTGCACTAAGATTACTGTGTGTGCCCCCAGCATCAGCCCTGCCGCAGCCCAGCTCCCCCTGGACTTTCTCTCCCGCCTCCAAACATGTGCGTCAGACTCGTGTTGCCCCCTTGCTCGATATCTCCCACACAATGTCAATCCTCTCCTATGGAAAACTGCTCCTCCCTCACCTCCTGTGCACACCCATCTCTCAGGGGATGCGATGGTCCTTCTCATGCTCCCCATCATGGGATCTTTGTCCTTCACGACAATACCACCTGCAGATCTCGCACTCCTAACTCCACCTCTGCCCTCGGGACATGCTATGTGGGCCACTTACACAGGCCTTACGAGGCGGGCCCACCTTACCATCATTAGCCACTGGGGTAAGCCTCGCCTCCCCCACCCTACTACCACTATAAACCGTCCCTGTCCCTAGATCCTTGAATGGGCCTGGGAAACTTCACAGCGAGCCTCAGTCACCAGAATCGTGCCCACAATACCTACTTGGCCCTCTATACCTCGTGGACCTCTGAAGGAGAGCCCACCCTTTGTCCACGATGCCTGGACTATAATGAAGATATCCAACATGTTATGCTCTTCTACTCAGCCTCTGCCAATGCCCACAGGTGCCACCTCCTAGGCGTCCTGGGGATAGGCACGGTTGACCTCATTTGGTCCCCTATACCACTCATCTACAACCTGGTCACCTATTTACGTGAGACGCTAGTTGCCTTCCCCCAGATATACTGCTGTCGCCTCCCTTGTCTCCGCCTTCCTTGGTGGCCCACACCCCCACTGGGTCTCCTGTCCTCCTTCTTTTCTCTTCCCTAAGTTCTTATAATCTTGCGGTCTTTCCTTACGTGAAGGCTTGCTTTCTGTATATTTCCTTGGCTGGTTTTTCCTTACTTGAGTTTACTGCACGTGGTGCATGGACAGTTACCTGCACATTTGGAGCGTTATATGCCATATCTTGCCTGTGTTTTTTGTTTTTGGGATTAGGAATTTGTTGATACAATAGCTAGCGCTTGAAGCAAGTTCTTTTACCTTAATAACGAATATATGATATAAAAATAAAAAAAATAAACTAAAAAGGATAAAAAAAGACAAATTAGCCTGTAGCTAGGACAGACTTCTCTTCCCCAATTTACCTGCTCTACATTTTGCACCATTATGTCAAAAGTGTCCTCAGTTTACACGATCCCACTCATACCTTGCCTCGTTATGGTTATTGGATTCCTTAAGCTGGGTCATGGCTCACGGTGGTCCCCCTCCACTCCCTCTTGTGCCTCCTCTCTTGCACTACCTGCAGCCACTACCTCTACACTGGACATCCCCCCCCACCTCAGGTTCCTCTCCTCCTTCTTTGGTGAGACCAAAGTAGTCGTCAACCTCTCCTCGCACAGGTCCGCTCCCTCTCTCCCTCTGGCCTCGATAACTAATGCACTAGAGGGATTACCTTCATCTTGGGTCTGTGCGGGGCCCTACTTGCAATATCTACCCTTGGCGCACAACTTGACTCCATTTACTCAGAAGTAGCACTTCTCAATGCCGGATCACCCAACTCCACTCCCTCAGCTGACCATGCGGCCCCCAGCCTCGCCTCAATCCGTTCAGAGCTTGCTGATCTGGCCCACCATGTCACACTGGCCCCTCCTTCCACCACTATTACAGCTCCTGCTATTCCTGCCCATCCAGGCATTAACCAGAGACTCCCGGTGCGCTCATCTGCCCCTCCTGCCCCACCTCCAGCCCATGCAACTGACAGCCCCCCTTTGGTAATGCACTGTTTCTCTGGCGATTAGTTCCGGAACCGTTATACTACCACCCCCTGTAATACCTAGGTTGTGGTAGGCAGAATGAATAAGAGAAAGTCCTCAGCAAGCCAACCCTCTGTAGCTCAGGTTGCGGGTGCAGCTGCCCTCCAAGCGGCCCTGGCCCCATCCAGTTCAAGCTCCCCCTCCCCACAACCAGAAAAGTCACCCTCTCCACCCCCCCTTAGTACTGCAGCCCACAGGTTTTTCACCCCTCTTTCCTCCAGAGCCCTCCGCCTTAATGCAGCCGTCTTATCTGGCCTCCTCAATGACCTGCCAGCCCCAGTACTAGTTGATACTCAATCAGCCCTTCACTTTGCTTCCAAGGACATTGTCACCAATCGAGAAACTGTCTCTCTCATTAGCATTGATGGCCAAGTCTCTGCCCTCTCTTACTGTTACACATATGGGATATGGTACTAGACTTTCGAGTGTAAAGATGTAATGGTATATAGCGTCGGGAGGTGACTATATTGACTACAACCCACACTGGCGAGAAGTAGGATCGTATCCAGAACTACACAGCCTCGGTGAAAGATGACAGAGTAATTTATCCAAGTGGATCTATTACGTTTTCTGCATTCTTGATAATCCGAATGCATCTGCACATGAGTGCATATATGCAGGAAAGACGGCCATCCAGACTGATCACCTGGTATTCCGTATGATGTTCGCAAATGGGCGGCATCAATTTGAAGTTAGTTCATTTGGCAAAGAGATTGAAGGCTATCTACTGGTGGAGTGCTTGACACCCTGAGATAAATAGATAGTACAGGAGATCATTTGCTGTACTGGGGTCATACATCTTCAGGGTCAAACAGTGTTCGCACTGATTAGACCTTGGCCGAAGTTTCCAAGGATACTTCTTTTATATGGCCAACCTAAGTACTGGGAAAAGTGTATAAATAGTTAGCAGTCCCCCGTAGTTAAGGGATAATAAAGCAACGGAGAAGAGACCTTAACAATATATTCAGTTATTCAGTTATCAAGTTATAAAGCCTTCTAGAACCCTTTTATCTTTTATCATACTTTTTACTGAGCTTTCCTGACAGTTCTCCGATTTTCTCGATACGAGCACGGCCTAGTCAATTCAACAGTACCGAATTGGCTACCCCGTAACACTATATTGTTATTTCTCCTGTCACCAAAGCAACTCTATATTCTCTCATGCCTTGAGAATACTTTGACGCTCAAAGTTTTCATCAGTGCCAACATTGTGGGCACTGCCGACCTCTCAACTTTGACAACGTTTTTCCTATCTGCTGCGACGAATACGCACTTGACCTCCGAGCAGTGGCACTTCGATAACTGGCTCGGATATAGCGAAAATATACCGAACATATCTATCGTCAAGATAGACGGCGGGTAACTGCGTTTACAAAACGCAAACAAAAATCTACCATATCCTACTTTTGGAAGAAATACTTGTTGCTGACCTTGCGGAAAACCCCTCTATTCAAGCTAATTTCTCTTCCAGTTAGCACCTGTGGCCTAGAGGCCAGACTACTAGTTATTTTATATTTTCTCAAAGAGAAATTATTTGGGTGTCTAAGCGAGCTGCCATGGCTATGGCACTGGATGACACACCTATTCCTAGTCCATTAGGACATGATAGGATGATCGAAGAGGATGACACGGAATCTACCCCTTCGCCATCTTTAATCCCGTCCCGAAGCCGTACCTGCTCTCCCATTACTCATTTGAGTCGTCCACCATCAAGAGTTCAGAAACGTGCCGAGCGAACCTAGAAGCCTGTCAATATGCAAGATAACTTCCAGCAAAATGTTGTCTATGCATTACGCCACCTGGACAGATCATTGAAGAAAGTGCCGATGAGAATCACATAGCGATCTCAGCACTATCACAGGAGGCCAGGTAGGGTTTTACAATGCAAGAATTGCTGCAGAGCCATATGGCCAGATGTGAAGTTATCAATGATGCTGAGATACAGGAAGGTCGCCGTGCATTGGAACAATTGAGTTGCGACACTGAACGGGAACAGCAAAGGTTACGTGCCCAGGTTCAGGAAGAGTTCCGACGCCAACAGGCTCAACAAGAGCAACAGGCCCAAGTCTCAGAAACAAGGGACCGAATCCTGGAAAAGGCACTAATGGAACTCAATACTAAGTTGAACCAACAGGAACAGGAATGGACCAGAAGGATGAATGAGCAACGAGAAATTGCTGCTCAACAGCAACGAGAACGGAGTGCGGGTATGAAGGCCTACCTAGATGCTCTTGTACTTCGATTAGCGGAAAAGACACCTGCACCAACACAGTATGGACCTAGTGATGGTGATCCAGGGCCGTCTAACTGAGGAGCCACAATGGTACCAATAGAAGGTACTATTCCTACAAAGGAATCAGCATCAACTTCAAGAAAGGATAAAGGAAAAGGAGTTGACCGTGGAGGAAATAACCTACCACCGCCACCACCACCAGATAACCTTGGTGATGACCCTGACCCAGATGATGATGGGTCCGATAGTGATGGAGAGGATGGACGGGGTAGAAAGGGCAGCAGGCCGGAACGCGCTCCCCGTTTACCGTCTATTCCCAGAAACGATGTACCCGAGGACAGGTTAACTATGGCGTTCTTAGAACGTATCGGTGGACTCTCCCGACCAGCCAAGCTAATAGCGGAACCACCCTACTTCTTCGAAGGAAATGACAACCAAGATGTTCGAAACTGGTTGACACCCTGTGAAGACTACTTCGATCGCAATCCTACACAGTGGGAAAATCATGCACACCGAATAGTTTTTGCCTTAGGGAAAACAAAGGGGAACAAAGTGGCACCCTTCTCGGAGATATACCGGAAGGTGATGGGTTGATTAGGAGAATATACACGAGACCCAGACTATTCCACATGGGAACGCTTTCGACAAAAAATTACCAAGCGAAATATCTGCATCAAGGAGAAATGAAGAGCCCTAGAAGAAATGACTAAGGTAATCTATAAGGGAAAAATCGACAACTATCTTCTTCTACTTGAAAATCTCAACATCAAGGCCGGTCACACAGGAATTAGTTGGAGGGTACGGGTGGAAAGCAAACTTCCTGAAGAAATTCTTTGCCGGTTATCACATCTAAAGTTTTCCTCGGATGAGGAATGGATGGAAACCATACGGGAAGTTGGCAGACAAGAGGAGGAATTTCTGGAACGGCGGAAACTATCCAAAGGTGAGCCCTCAAATAGTGTAGCATCTAAGAGAAAACGCGATGATACAGCAACAGGGTTCAACACCAAATACGGATACACTGCCCAGAAACAAAAAAATAATCCTACACGATGGAAGTCAGCTAAAGGAAAACCATCGGAAAAGAAAGGAGGATACAATAATAAGGATGAGCATACGGACTGGAAGAATGCTCATGATGGAATCCCTCAAGACGTTATGGATAAGCAAAAGGCAGGAAAGGCTTGCACTCGCTGCAGCCTCAGCAGCCACACTTGGCGAAAATGTCGAGAGGACATAGTCGTAGCAAGAGCTTACGCTAAGTAACCAACAAAGGACCGACCAAAATTTTCCAGCAAACCACAAACGGCTGCTCTTACTGTAAGAACATCACAGCCAAAGGTGAACCAGATTCAGAGTGCACCAGCACCTTGGTTATGGGAATTATCGGACACAGAAATGTCCTAAAGGCACCAACGGTGACGGCCATTGGGTATTCGGGGCACTAGCAATAGCGACTGGAATCGAAACTGGTAACCCTCAAGTCTAGGGTGCTGAGAATCACGACAATGAAGTTACCAATGATAAAAAGAATTCAAAAATTCTTCATAAAAATTGGCATTCAGGTCCATGTTTGCATGTTGGGAACTGTCGTTCCCTGGAACCTCGATGAGGTTCCGTAGCTTGCTTCAACTGATTGGATTCAGGGGACCGGAGGATGAGACCCTCCCGTCAGGGAGATCTCGGTTATTTTATTATTTTCCCTCAGATTGGATCTAATTTTAGGTTCCTGCTTTTTACTTCTTTTGAAGAAGAATCTCCTTTTTAGGCACTTGGTTGTGCTTCCCGTTTTTAGACACTCAGGAAGTGCTGGGCAGTAGCAGGGGTGACCCCCCTGTAACGGAATCCTATTATGTTTCTACTATTACTAATGACTTGATGTTGGTTATTACTTATTTGGGTGTATACCTGATAAGCGCTACTATTTGGTTGTCCCTTCCAACTTGGTTACGACTTCCTAACTGGTTATTCTTCTCTTGTTTCGCTTATCACTACCCCTCCTTGCTTCTACCCATTTGGGTATCGCTATCCTCCTGCTATACCTACCGGATTTGTATAGTAGTAGCGATCTCTT
>QFET01006225.1:0-18686 GCA_003316355.1 Tuber calosporum | reverse complement strand
GACGAAATTGCTTGGTTCTTTTTCCCAGGCGTAGCCAGAGATGCCCTCTTATATACCCTACGGACAGGATCCGGTCGGACGGACGGCGACGACGTATACGGTGTTACGAGGAAGGCTCCAATATTTCTTCTTTCTATGATTGTGAGCAACTGCAGAAGGCGCCAGTGCTGTCGTCCGTGGCCAACGTCGGGGCCGGAGTGGGGTATTAGTCTGTGGAGTTTCAAGCCCAGAGCTCTCCAGCTGCTCCTCTGGGCCCTCATGGGAGTTATGTGCCTAACACATTCACAGAATGGAAATAGTATCTAGTGGGAACAGAAAAACCAGTGACGGTTTATACTGACCATCAAAAGTTACAGATTTTCCTTACTACTAAGGTATGAAATCCACGACACATAAGGTGGGCTCAACAACTCACGAACTACAATTTCAAGATTGTATATCAACAGGGAAAATGAGGCGGAAAGTCAGATGCACTAAGCGACAGCCGGAGTTCTGTTCTGAGGAGGGAGCTCTGCATAGCCAATAGTTAATATTCAAGCCTTCTCACTTCCAAATCCCACCGGTGCAGTTAAAACAACCAGAAAAGGAGGAAAAACTAATTGGCATAGAGGATACAGGTTCCTTCCGAATAAAATTGCTATCTCCAAAGGCACCAATGCCTACGAAGGGGTCCCCATTAGCCGCCGGATATATCCTGTATGCACTAGATGACTTCATAGTCCCATCCCAAGAACAACCACTGGTGGAAATTGGAATTTCCGTTGGATTGCCAAAGGGAATATTGGCGTGGTTCGCACCATGCAGTGGAATTGCTACCAACTATGGAATCAGCATTGGCGGAGGAGTAATCGATGCTGATTACACTGGAGAAGTCAAGGTCATCATAATGAACCATGGAAATCAAGATTGCCAGGTCTGCAAAGGGGACCGTATGGCCCAAATAATCATTGAGATCATAAACCTAGCTGAGGCGATGGAATATGACGGACTTGAAAACACAGCAAGAGGTAAAGGTAGATTCGGAAGCACAGATGTATCACTAAGACGATCAGCTGCGTCACGGAGCCAGGTAGTAGTCCCCTACTTGCAAGCCAATCTAGCCGAAAAAGAGTTGCTTGATGAAATCGACTACCAAGCAAGACGAAACTAAGGAATAGTCCTAATGTCTAACGCGATAATATCTAAGGTCAATATTAGAAAATACGACCAATTCCTCTTAAAAATGATCGCAGAAGCAGGACAAGGTGATGAAGATAGTAAAGAATGCAAGCAGGAATTGGAGGCATTGACCAAAAAAGGCAAACCCATACCAAGTCACAGGGCGATTACCAAAGGATTAATCTACAATAAAAATCACCTATACATTCCAGAAAATGAGCTGCTTCAAACATCCATAGTCCAAGGATACCATGATTCAAAGGTAACAGGACACTCCTGGCAAGAAAAGGCACTGGATATAATTACCATAGACTTTTACTAGAATGGACTGGCAGCATGGATCAAGAACTACGTTCGGTCATGTGATGAATGCTAACCTAATAAATCACCACGACATGCGCGGTTCAGTCTACTACAGCCCCTGGAGGTTCCGTTCGCAGCCTGGTTATCCATATTGACCGACTTCATCACACAACTACCAGAATCAAAAAGGAAGAAAATAAATTCTGGTAGTCGTGGATCAATTTACAAAGATGGCTCACTACATAGGTCTGGAAAGTAATGCACCTGCTAAAGATGTTGCAAACACATTCTTGACGGAAGTCTGGAAGCTAGATGGACTTCCAGCCGAAATCATCTCCGACATGGATGCAAAGTTCTCCGTAGAATTCTGGGAATCCATATGAAATAGCCTAGGGATAAAACAAAAGATGTCAATGGTATACTACACCCAAACTGAAGGATAAACGGAAAGGACCAACCAAGTGCTGGAAGGATACCTCAAGATGTTTTCTCAATTATGATCAAACGGACTGGTACCAGTTGTTACCACTAGCCAAGCATGCCTACAAGAATTTAGTAACGAATGCTTATGGCAGGTTACCATTCTATGCAAACTATGGATTCCATCCACAAACAGAATGGATAAAGGAACGTGAAGCCCAAAGCCCAGGCGCCTAGCTCTATGCACACTGGAAGCAAACAATACACCAATAAGCCAGAGAAGCTTTGGAACAAACATAGGAAAATATGAGCAGATATTACAACTGAACGGCTAAGTAGCAACCAGACATCAAGGGCGGGGACCTAGTCATGTCAAATCCAAAAAACATATGCACCAAGCGACCTTCTAAGGAACTTAGCCCAAAGTGGTAAGGCCCATATCCGGTAGGGGAAAAAAGGGGAAAATGCGCCTACAAACTAAAAATATGAACAAGATAGTGGATTAATCCGATATTTCAGGTATCATTATTGGAACCCTATGAGACAACCAATCGACCAGTAAGGGAACCACCTCCTCGCGAGCCAGAGGAAATCAAGGCAGATTTTGAATAGGAAATTGAAAGATTTGTTCTGAGTGAGATAATATCTTATTCACGGCAGGTGGGAGGTCGGAACCGACTGGTGCGTGAGGTACCCAATTTTGTGAAGTGGCTGGTTGTTCTGAGGATGAAAATACTCGGGAACCACCAAACCCCTTAGAGCATGTACAGGAATTGGTGGAGGCATTTCATAGGGAGAATCTGGATATGGCAAAGTGGGCTGATGTTGAATGACAAGGAAAAGGTTTTCCTAGTGTAGCCAAGCAAACGCAAAATGTTTTTTACTCTACGAAGTTGAGTTCAACAAAAAGAGGAGTTTATTTTATTTTTTAATTTTGATGTTAAATTTGCTTATTTTTATTTTTTGGCAAAAGAGATGGTAACTTTGGAAAAAGGGATTCGGACAACTCCTTGGAGGAGGGAGCACGTTTTAGGAAAAAACGACTACCGAGAGGATTCCATCACCCTAAATTACCAGAGCATGAGTCTGAACCTCTATAGACAATCATAGGCCACCCACCCCGACGTTCACACTGGCAGTCGTCACCGGTACCTTGTGCAGTTGCTCGTTCACAAAGAAAAACAAGTAATTGCAATATATCTTGTAACCCCGTATACGTCATCGATGGCACTCCGTCCGGATGCTCTCCGCATGGTATATAAGAGGGCATTTCTGGCTACGTCTGGGAAGTAGAAGGAAGCGATTCCGTCAAGAACTCGCAGAGTTACACACTGTTGGAGTTAGGGGACCCTGGGTAGTGCTAGAGGGGTACGAATGGACAATTGTAGTAGGCTACTGCGACACACACCGAGAGTATGCTGATTTCCCCATAATGCCTATAATGTCAATGAACCTATTGGAACAAGTTGATAAGGAGAGGTAGTGAAGACAAGAAGGTATTAGCTCGATCGTGAACACAAGTCATCCAGAAAGCCTGCTGCAGAGCCGGATAAGCCAGCATGAAGCAGACCTGGCCAACAACCAAGCTGGCCCCTTTGAGTTCTAACAAGTTATTGGTAGGTTCCAAACTGGGCGGCCATATCTTAACAGCAGAAAGAAAGATAACAACTGAGACTAAGTGGGTCCACACCCTCAGAGAAGTCAGGAGCTCTGCTCAAACCATCAGCTGTGCGGGGAAAGAGAAGGTTTCAGGGTCAAAGTGGGTTCACTCTTGGATCCAGAGACGAATGTTGGGGAGAAAATAAGGGTTTTTATGTAAAAGAGTTGTAGTCCGCGAACACTCAGACATGGGATATCAATATCGAAGTCCCTCCCGAGCTTTAGCCATCATCAAGCAACTGAGAAGAGATCTCATCAATATCATAAGTTTTACTAAAAAATATTTACCTACGAGCCTTCCTAGACAATCTCCGTTTACATTGAAAGATTTAAGCCTAGTCCGATTGGCTTGCCCTTAGAATTGACTACCTTTAACAGATGACCATACCGTCACTGAGCCCAACCATGACAACTACTCAAGTCAGTATGGAATGAAATGAAATCCAAAAAAGATATCACTACTGCAAGGAGAGATAAATTAACTGAAGGAAATCAGATCTCAATCTGAGTCATGATCAGTGCAAGAGATAGACCAGGCTGCCTGGGTAGTAGGCATGTAGGGAGGGAAGCCAGTGCACATAGTGTGGGTATAAGAGGCCAGACCATAGATAAGGCTTAGGTTTGATCAGAGGGGGGACCAGGGGACAATGGACGTCAGGTTCCGGAGCAGGAGCCGTCTTTTAAGGCCCTGGGTGGTTCAGAGGAGGATTGCGTGACTCAAGATCTCGTCCTCAGTCTAAGAAGAGCGGCAGGTAGCTTGGTGATCAGGGTCAATCTACAAGGGGTGGTCAGCCATGTGGCTCTTCTCTCGTCTCATCTGGTGGATCCTGCCAGCTGATAACCAATCCATACCCATGTATGCATATAGCCTGAGGGAATGCTTGTACAGATATTAGGGTGGGGGAGGGGATAAGTGGGCCCAGTGTAACAGAAGGTTGCCTCTGTATCCTTCTTTTAGGATGGGATAAGTCATGGAGTTTCTCATGGGGTTGGAAGCACAATCTTGAAAGAGGGTGATGGTTGAATTGGGGAACCCAAGGAAGGCTGTCGCTTGCCGACCCAGTAGGTGGGATATCCAATCAATGGTGAGATGAGGCCTAACCTGATAAAAAGGTCTTAGTTGGTCTCACCTAAGAGGGATTGAGTTGGATTGGAGGCAAAAAAGTAGTCCTCGTAGAAAGTGCCTTGCTCAAAAATCGGAAGCTGAGGCCAAGGAAGCAGGGAGGCCAACGGACGCGGGATTTATTTCTGGAGGGGAGCAGACCAGGTGAACAGCAGCCATGCATCACCGGTGAGATAGGAATGAGCTGAGAGGTGGGAGTTAGGCGTCACAGGGGATGATGGTAATGAGGTTGGACATGAAATACTTAGTTATGTATCTATGTATCATGCTCCCGACTACTTCCATCTTGCCTAACCTAGTGTCATTGGGCGCATCCCTGCCACACTAACAGCACTGGTAGTGATCTCCATTCTTGTAGGGATTCATTCCTTAGGTGTGTCATCTGTGATACACCACATGACGCCCACTACCTACGATGCCCTTCCTGGCTGAAGTATGCCCTGGTCGTTGTAGAAATGGAAGAGGAGGAAGGCATAGTTCTTACTTGGTCATTATGATAGTGTCATTGTAGTTGGATAGGCCAGGCTGTTGATTATACATTATGATAGTTTATGTCACTAGTATTGAAATGCCTCTGGTTGACACGGGCCACTATTGTGGCCATATTGGCTGTTTATGAGCAATAATTTAATTTGTTAATTGGGATTGTGATGGTCGTGGAGGACGTTTTTGATTTGTTTTAGGGGTTTTTGACTATAACTTAGGTTGCATGCCATGGATTTTCCTGAAGCTAGCTACAAATTCAGCCTTGATTTAACTGTTCAAGATGTGAACTCTGATGGCACAATCTTTACTGTTATATCGTTAATACTATGCGAGAACAAGGGGATTGCATTCTATACTGCGGCAAGGTGAAGTGTAAAGTGTGAAGAGCAGATTGGTAGGAGTTCTGGATCTTATTGCTTCTAAGGTAGGTGGGTGGTAACCACACTATTTATAGAGGAATGCATCCGCCATGAAAGTGAGAAGAATATAGGGAAACATTGTAAGAAACCTAAGTGCGAACAATGTTTAACCCTGAAATCCTGACAAGAAAATCCCAATAAAATATGCATATCTCTAAGCTTGTGTGAGGAAATTATTGGTAAGAAAACATAATCTATATGATCAAGAATGATGCATAAGAGATGCATAAACAACAGTAAAATCCAGAATACCAGATAAGAAAACACATAATAGATTTAACTATTATAACCCGTACAATACCATGAAATATAAGGAATTATATGTCTAGACTGTAGTAATGTAAGCAGTGTATAGGTTAACCGAAACACAGTCAAGTAAGAGAATATCCCATATTATCAATCATACACCCAAAGGAAATAAATGGAAAATTTCAACATTAACAAAAAATAAAATAAATAGATATAGACTTGTACCTGCATTACTTCGCGCTCCCTATTTGCAAAATTCTGGACCCCGTGTCCTGATTACTAATCCCACCCAAGTATGAGAAGGGTTGTATCCCGCACCCTCTCTTTCTTTCTCTCCCACACACTCGGTTGAGACATAGCAAGCCTTGTTCATCACCCTCCGAGCAGCAGAAATCAAGCAGACCGCCACAAGTGCACACAAACAATCAGGTGAGTAGATTTAATGTCATATTATCTATAAAAGACTAACTTACTAAAATCATGAGAGGTGAACAGCAGTCGACCATGGTTAGACTTGCCACGAAACTGGCAGCCAGGTCCGCGAGCATTTACCACTTCCGCCCTCTAGCACACTCACCATGCCGGGCAATGGCTACTGCTCTGGTGAGCTTGGATTTTCAATGGCCGGCAATCTGTTCTCACGAGGTAACAACATTTAGCAGAAGCTAACTACCAACCGCAAGTATAAGACGGCATATTCGAAGGTTACCATTGACGAGGCCGAGAAGAGACTTGGCTTTATGTTTGAAAATTTTGAAAATCATGCCATTTCAGTTAGCCGCATGTTGAAAGAAGCCAAGCCTGTGATTGATGGTCTTGGGAAAAGTGAGGTCCAGGAAACCAAGGAAACGGTTTACGACCGAATTGTGGAATTGATTGAAAGCGAAGGCTATCCCACGGAGTCAAACACAGATTTCAAGGAAGCTAATGTCAACGACTTGGTTTTGTCTATGCTCGTTCCTGTCCTCACGGCTTTCAGACACAAGACGGGCCGCAACCTTCGCCTAAGTAGGGAGAAAGAGATTACTGCTGTGGACTCCATGACTGGTGGCTACCAGGAGTTCGTTATGGTGGACTTGGTCGGGGTGGGGAACCGTAAGTTTGTCTTTTTGCTAGAGGCAAGGAAGACCTCTCTCGGAGAAGCGAAGCGGCAGTGCTTGTTGGCAATGAAGGATATGGGAGACCGCAACAGCGGAGGCGTGGTGTATGCTTTTGTTACGACAGGGGAACAGTGGCAAATGCTCCGATATGATGGCACAGTTTTTACCCAGACTGACCACTTCCTAGTGATGTTTCGTGAGATGGGACAAGAGAAGGGGAGATGGATGAAGGAGTCCTCAATTATTGTGGACTGTGTTCATGAAGCACTGAGAAGCGGAGGATTTGTGCTCCAAGAATCGAAGGCCCCTCTGCCCGGCTAGGTACGCCCGTGACCAGAAGACTCTTCTACCTACGGTAACGCTTTTCTAAGCGGGACTTGTTTGGGGAAGCTAACTATCGCTTAGGGAATATTAGTGTTTTCAACAGGAGACCTTTACAGTGAAGCGGAGGGATTGTGGTCTTTAGATGTAATTAGTTTCTAATTCATTCCTCTTTTATGGTGGAATGTGGGGGGACTTCCAAACCAAGGGAGGAGACGTAGCGGACAACAAGCAGTGCGGTACTCGTAATTTCCTGACGTTTGCAAACACGACTACTATTGCATATAGGCAAAAAATTGGCCATAGCCTCAAGATTTTGATTGTAGGCAATAACAGCTATGCTTGCTCTGGCTCAAATCAAGTATTCGAGCAGTGGAAAAGGAATGCAGCGGAGCCTCCACCCATGCTGGGCCAGAAAACTCCCCCTCTTCCCTACTCTTGTGCGCTGGCAATAAGAGTCTTTTCCGTTGCGCTACTAAGGGTCATTTAGTCTCGTTTCCTTTCGTTTCGTCACCAATGTTTTCGTTGCTTTTACCGCTGTATTTTAAAACTATGTCCTAACACATGCACTGTATTCTGGCTGCACGGGCCCCGTTAAGGTTTAAGGTGGGAGTGGACTTGAGTGTGTGTGTAAACCTAATGTTCATCTTGTACTACAGCCAAAGAAGCGTTGCCCCTAACTAAAGGTATTTTGCTGCGTCCCAGGACACCCTCCTCGAGCCTGAGCGTCCATAAGGAAATCCTCCGCTTCAGCCTGTGCCTAGCCAAATTTTCAAACAAAAGAAACTCACCTCCCCATTCACTACCTTCCCTCAACATAGGAGATCCTTGAACAAAAGAAACCTATTCCTCCCCCTCAGCCCCATAGTTGTGTACATAACTAGACCACTCACTACCCAAACCAACGAAACTCAGGCCTGACCCCCTGGCCCTCTGATCGGGTACATAAGGAAAGACAAACTAAACCCCCGACCTCCCAAACCAACGAAACCCAGGCTTGCGCCATCTGCCCCGTGGTTGGATACACGAGGAAATCGTTGTGAGACCAGCATTGCCCCCCTAGTCATCTGGGCCATCCAAAACTCAGGGCTCAGCCTACACCTCTTGCCCAGCCTTGTGGGCCATTATTCCTCCCACCCTGGCCCTTCATGGCCTGGTCATGCGTGTTCACGTGTGCCTTCTCATACTGGTTGTGACCGTAAACCAGTTGCTGGCATATCTCACACCGTTTCATAATCCTACCCCACCTACTTACTACCTGTGAGGTGGGTAGGTTGATTGTCGTTACTCGAATTTGGCCGTCGTCGAATTGTCCATTTCCTTCCATGGTGGGCTTGTCTTAGAGGCACTGAGGCTATCCGTCGATCGAGTCCAGGTGGTTCTTGTGTTACTTGTCCCAGTGTAGGCGCGTTCTTGTACTGGTTGTTATTCTGCTGGAGTTCATGAGATTGTCCACTGTTAACTTGTCCCTCCCACAGAGGCAGTCCCTTCTTTGGCCAGTAATTTCCTGGTAAGCCCACTCAGTGTATTCTCTGAGGTCAAGCTGGTGTTTGAGGTTCTGTCGGGTAAGGGTGCGGAGGTGTTTCTATTTGCCTCTCTGACTTCCTTGATAGCGGGATTCGTTGTCCTCCACTGTAGTGGTCCAGGTGTCCAGGATGCTCTCCCGGAGTCGGTTTCTCCCCAGGCTATAGCTAAACCTTTCTGTCGTTATATCCTTAGCCCCGCACTTCTTGGTCCACTCGTTGGTTCATATTGTCTCCCTCCCCATGGAATGTGCCCGTAGAGCCAAGATGATATGCTTGTATTCCATCAGTAGTTTGAGAGGGGGGATACCAAGTTCAGTCTGGAAAGCCACGACCGGGGTCTTCTTTTCGAGAGGGTAAGCTTTCCTCACAATGTTATTCAGGGTGGACAGGGTTCATGCAGGCATTTCTTGTGCCACCAGACTTCCACGCCATAGGTCAGTTAGGGCAGCACCAGTCCTTTTATCAGCTGCAGGGTCGTGCAGGAGGTTGAGCCGGGTGATGGGATACCTCGCGGTGACAGCCTGGATATTGTTGCCAGACCAAGTGGCCTTGTTGATCCATGTTCTTAGGTGGTAGTCCTATTTGAGGTCCTGGGTAATATAGTAGGCGAGCCATCTGTGTACTTGTTTTGACTGGATTGGTTTTCCTTCAAGCCGCGGTTGTAGCTCTTGGTCGGGTTTGATCCAGATATGGATATTTTCCACCTTGTTGGGGAAAGTTCGTAGCCGATAGCCTTGGGCTTGCGGGAGAGCTTCTCCCAGAGTTCCTAGTGGCGTTTCTGTAACCTACTGCCAAGTATCTCGAGAATCCTAAATGGACTCTGAAGATACTATTAGAATAGGGGGAGAAATGTCGATGGATAGGTCATCAGTAGAAAAGGTAAAAGGTATGGAACTAATAGTGTGACCGTTTTTACTTGTAGTATTAAAGATGATAGTGCTGTGAGGCTTGAGAGTCTGATTCCTTAAGGGATCGCAGGCTCTTTAAATACAAAAGATTGTAGCTAGGAAAACTTAACAACAGCGCAAATATCCTGTCCATCAAATATGCTAACTGAGGCAGCATACCAAGGAAACCATATTCTGAGAATTATGGGTTAAAAGCGACAGGATGGAGCTAACAAAATAAGTAAAGGAATACAAACAGGAAGGAACAAGAGATCTCTAATACTATATCAATCCAGTAGGTATAGCAGGAGGATAGTGTTAGGCACAAACGACTCCCAACGGGAACAGGACACTCAGGAAGAAGAGTATGAGTCCGAACCTCTACCGACAATCATACCCCTCCCACCCCGCTGTTTGCCCTGGGAGTCGTCACAGGTACCAAGTACAGTTGCTCGTTCACTAAGAAAAAAGTGGGTAATTGGAATACATCTTATAACTCCGTATACATCGTCCACGTCTGTCCGACCGGAAGCTGTTCACATTGTATATAGGAGGGCATTTCTGGCTACGTCTGGGAAGTGAAATGAAGAGATACGGTAAAGAACTCGCAGAATTACTCCCCATTAAGGTTGAGAGAGCCTGGGTAGTCCTAGATGCGTACGAATGTACAATTGAAGTAGGCTACTCCGACACACACCGAGAGTACGCTGACTCCGCCATGATGCATATAAGGTCAATGAACCTATCGGAACAGGTTCATAAGGAGAGGCAGTGAAGACAAGAAGGTATTGGCCGGATCGTGACCACAAGTCATCCTGAAAGCCAGCTGCAGAGGTGGATAAGTAGGCAGGAAGCAGACGCGGCCAACAACCAAGTTGGACCCTTGGAGTTCTAAGAAGTTATTGGTACGTTCCAAACTGGGCGGCCATATCTTAATAGCCGAAAGAAGGATGACAACACTAACTAAGTGGGTCCACACCCTTAGAGAGTTCAGGAGATCAGGTCATACCAGCAGCTATATGGGGAAAGAGAAAGTTTCAGGGTCAAAGCGGGTTCGCTCTCGGATCAAGATACGTAGGTAGTGGAGAAAATGCCTCTATATATATAAACTAGTTGTAGTCCATGAACAATCAGACGCAGGATATAAATATTGCAGTGCCTCATGACCTTTAGCCATCACCAAGCAACGGAGAAGAGATCTTATCAATATCCTAAGTTTTACTCTAAAATCTATACCTACGAGCCTCTCTAGACAATCTCTATTTCCAAAGAAAGATTTAATCCTGGTTCAATTTGCTGGCCCTTAGAATCGACAACCCTTAACAGTGTATAAATATTTCTCTTTGTTACCAAGGCTCTTTACATGACTTTTGGACATCTCTAAGTCATACCTCTGGAATCACACAAGCTTATGGCTGATTCCACCCTCCTTGACAAGCTCCAGCTCGAACCTTTTCCCTCAAATTACATATCCTGAATCAAAACCCGCCTATACAACTCCTTCATGGAGATTCAATTCTATATACCTCGGGAACCCTCCTGCTCTCACCAATCCCTTACTCGTCCCTAAAGAATCAGATTTCCAGGAAATCTGCAAACACTTTTACGGTTCACCTTTCAGTTGAAACCTCTCCTTGACTACAACACTGAGGAAGAAGGAAGCTCAAGTTCCTTCAGTATCATTCACTCATCTTTCGCACCCTCTGCCAGGGGATTGGGAAAACAACCCAACTCCCATTAAACAAGGTCGTCACGGCAACTGACTGTGGATACGGACAAGGCAATATCCGACATAGAAGAAGTTTCTTTGGTGGGAAGCGACCATGCACCATGACGCTACAGGTCGCCTATGGCTCGCCACCATCTCTCACAGCCCAGTGGAGTGAGAAAGTCAGCCCCTGGCACTGGTTCCAGGACGCCAAGACCTCCTGATGCAAGAAACCCTGCCTTAGCTAAATTGGCAGAACGCATGGGACCAGCCATGAGCATGTTCGACTGAAAACCCTTTGAGAATCGATTGACAATGCTTACCTGGCTTACCATGAATTGTCTATTCTAGAACAGGTTCTAGCGGAGCAACTTCAACACCAGGCACACTAAATTTCATGCGGTGAACAGATCATGGGAGAGGAACTAAAACAGGTCATAACAGGGTTGGAAATGCAGGTGGTAGAGACCATCACTTTGCAAACGGGAACCACGAGGAAGATGGAGGCCAAGTTGCAAGCTCTAGAACAACAGGCTCCACACCAGGAAGCAGTAAGTACCTTACTTCCTGCTAACATTTGTGCAACAGGGCAGGAATCTCTTAACCGAGATCACCAATTGGAAGAAACCCTAGCCCGCAAAAGAGACGAACTTCTGCAAAGGCAGGTGGCGGCCCAGAAAGGACATGAGCGCAGCAGAGGGGAATTCTGAGAATTCCAACAGCGAATTAGAACAAGAACCTATTCAGAGAGAAGCAAATGACAAGAGGCAAAATGCGGTATCAGACCATTTAATTCATAGCATGTAAGCATGAATAAGCGAGGCAGTAACACAACTACAAGTTGCCCGCAACCCAGGTCGTGTGTGGGAAATAGTGGAACCTCAGCCAATGGAATATCTGGGTTTAGAAAAACGGAAAACGGCTCAGGTTGGAGAAGAGTTCCGGTTCATTCCCCGCAGGAACAAGGGAAAGGGAGTGGATCGTAGAAATGGAAACAAATATGGTGGAAAAGAACCACCACGGCCTCCCCCAGCCAATGCACCCGACTCGGGAGACAATGAATCATGATCTGAAAACGGAGGTGCACCCTCCCGACGAGGTGGTGAGCCCTCACGAAGGCCTTTGCCAGGTTGAAGTTTGGAATCCTAGGGTGATGCATGGGTCGACCAACTGGGGCAAGCATTATGCAGAACCAAGGTGGCACCTTTCACCATAACCTATCGGAAGAAATTGACTGGGGAACTCGTATTCCAAAAACAGGAGGGTTATACTTTCTGGATCACTTTCCGGGCCGAAGTTATACAACGAGTCTCTGTACTGCATAAGGCACAAAAAGCCTTAGCCGAGATGGAGAAGGTCAGGTATACAGGGGATATAGAGAAGTATCTCCTTACCAACGAAAACTACAACTTTTAGGCAGAACTATCCGGTATCGCTTGAAGAAACTATAACTCAGCGGCAAATTCCTATTGAAGCCATGTGTACGCTATCACATGAAAATCATGACTTGAAAAGCGAATGTATCAAGGCAGTCTGCAGGGTTAGCAATGTGGAAGAATCGTTCAAAGAACAACAAGGCTTATTCAGAAAAAATGATTAGGGAAAAAGTCATTACCTGAAAAGAAAACGCAAGGAAGAATCCAAATCTAGCAAGACCACTGCTGGAAATAAAAAACAAAAAACCTATACGGCAGCTGAAAAGGCTGCCTACAAATTGAAAAAACAAGCGGAAAAAGGGAAAAAAGCCCCCGCTGAGGGAATGAATAAGTACACAAATTGGGTTGAAGCTTATAAGGGAATCCCCAAGGACAATATTGAAGAGCGAAAGAAAGCCAACCAAGGCACCCTTTGCACATTTGCCAACCATTCTTGGAAGGTATGCAGGAAACAAGCCCATATATCGGTTATATGACCCAAAGGGGGGAATTTCAAACCCCAATATTGTCAACCCCTAGTAACCAAAGGCAAACAGCACCTACAACCAGGGTGAACCAAGTGAACCAGCCAAGGATTTGGGAACTGGATGATATGGAGGAAACCTGAAAAAGGTTTTCAGGGGTGGGCAGCGACAGCGACTGGGCACTCGGTTATTGACCCATTACCGAAACCGAATTCAACAAGTGTGCTCGACCTCTACAAGGTCTTACTAGCTGGTATTCAGTGCTTCTCCGTGGGAAACTCAAAACCAAAGCGAGAATCACGAAAAGTAATCCAGACCATCGGGAGTATCGCAGACCTAAGACTGATAGGCGTGCAAGATGCGATTAACTTGGACAGTGGCTCGTCAGACTTCAGGACTAACTCTGGGAACCTGAAAATTAATTGGCTGACAGTGGAGCCCCAAATTTGATGTATATCGGACCTCAGTACTGAACACGCTGATTTAAACCCGCATCCTTATAAAGCCCTAAATCCTGGCCAGTGATCCAAGGAAGAGTGTACAGACCAGCGCTGCCTAGGGACTTCTTAACAATAACAAGGGGAAATAAGTCTAGCCTGGATCATGAGAAACCTTCCAGGAACATACATATAACAGGTTGGCTAGGCAACGGAAAAGGTGAAAAAAACAAGGAAGATTCTGAACATCAAGAAAACTGAAGTTGGAAGAGAAAGAGAAACTACATCTACCTGGTGTACACGGTAAATCGAGCGAGGTAAATCAGTCCCCAACCTGGACTCCGGCTTTGGGGACCAGGTAGGCACGAGAGACTCATATGGTAATCGAGGCGATGTGCGAAGAATCCCCAGAGCACAAGAAAGCTGACTATCACCTAATGATACGAGCTCAGCTCCAGTTAGGCAAAGGCAGAGGCCAGGGCAAAAGGCAGGTGTATGGGAACCCTTTGGCAATTAGTAAAGACCACTGGTAGAAGGCTGCCCAGTACACCAAAGACAAAGCTTTTAGTTTGCCTGAGGTGGCTTAAATAGCTGAAACTGGTCAGGCATGGTAACAAACACCCTAAGTTACCACAACAATGAATATGTTACATAAAAGACCCGCACAGGCCCTAAACAGCTATAACTAAAGCAATAAAACAGAAGCACCAGCCACGCCTTATTATTCATCCCCAGAAGGCAGGGCAACTATTGAAGCAAATGGAAATCAGATCCTGATTAATGTTCTATTAGAGTCAGGGTATAATATATTCCTAATTAACTAAGAACTGGTTAATAAACAATCCCTACCACACCACACACGAAAAATAGCTTGGACATTTACACCTTTGAAGAAACTACAGCAACAAATGGGGGAAAACACTAAACATACCCTATTCTTTTAGCGATCGGGAGCAATGCACACCGATCCCACATCTCTTGCGAAATTGCCAACCATGGCAAATATGACCTTATAATCACTCTTGAATGGTGGCATACTGAACATCCCATAAGGCACATCCTGGATGTGCAAAAATGGTTATTTAAATAGGAAAAATATCATAGTCATGTTAATTATGAAGGCATAGACCTGATATTGGAATGAGACGACACCTTGGCCTAAGACTCCGAAGCTCGATATATTGAAAGAATCAAAGTGGCATCCAATACAGAGACAACGAAGTTCCCACAAATACCACCAGAATACTATGAATGCCAGAGGGCTTTTGCACCTGAAACGGTGTTACAAACCTATCCCTAGTCTGCCGGACAAGGCACACTATCTTCTTTAACCGCAACAGGTAACGATACGTACCTCTTGTCTTACCGCTTCTTCAGATCTCGTAGCCTTATGTCCACTAGGGACGCTGAGTCCTTTCACTCCTAGCCCGTGCGAATGCTCTTTAGCGATATGATTCTCGAATCACCTTTCGGTCGGTGATATAAACGGATAGTCGTAATAAGAATAAAGTCTTGATTGAACTAATAGATAAAATATAACATAGGAAGTAACTTAGGTGGTTGCGTGAAGAGCTAGCTATCTGTGTCCGTGACCCTCCTTATATAGGCGCTCTTCCCACAACCCTAACCCTGGTGACTTTACTATGAGTCACCTCTTTACTATGACTGCCGTGTGAGTCATAGTATAACAAACATCCTATGACTCACAATTTGAGTCATAGTATACAATCCACATAGTATCCAATTTGCATAAAAGGTCATGTGCGCTAATCGCGTCACATGCGTGAAACCCCTGACTCATACTTGTAGTCAGGTGCGAAAGTCATAACATCATATGACCTCACAATCATGAGTCATGAAATCATCAACATAAATCAAATCAAACATTCATAATCATAAATGATCTCACAAATCGTGAGTCATGTGAAACGTTCCATATTGCTAAGTCACGATTTGTGACAATAGCTCCTCTCTCTCCTCAGCTTGAGTCCCATCAAGCTATTCACCAAGTTTCATAACCTGGTTCCCAAATCTTCTCGCGTCGCGACGGAACTTCCGTAAAATTTGTTCCGTTGTGCGTAACTGTTTCCTGACCATCTCCAATGTCAGGTCTGCCACCTCGATAGTTCGTTTTTTGTTGCGCAATGGTGGCTTGTTGCGCTTCGAGGGTCTCCTCCTGGAGTCTAATCGTTCCTTGGGCCTCATCCAGTTGGATTTCTAAACCCGAAATTTTTCTTTGGAGGCATTCAATATCTGCCTGCGTGTGTTGGCTTTCGGTATCGTTATTTCGGGTTTCCTCCCCCTCTCCAACCGTGCCCTCCTGGCTTCCGTGCGCTGAGCATCCTTCCTGCTCAGTTCTTCTCTTTTACCCCACGCCTTGGGGTAGTATCCTGCCCGGATCTTCGCATCCCGGTGGGCTCGACAATTATTTCGGTAGAATTCCTCCCTTCTCGTTTCTGCGTGTGGTTGTTTTGGCCAGTAACTGGCCCCTTCCTTCTCCTCTCTATGGACATTGCAATGCTCGTCATAGCGTGCCGTCCAGCTCATCGCGTTGTGTTCTGATGCCCTTTGCCGGTCCTCTACCGTCGCATAGCCTGGGCTAGTTGGAGTGATTTCTTGCATTGGGTCTCCCCAACCGTCGTTCGTTGCTTCTTGTTTGATTTCTTCCCAGCCATGGTTTATCTGGGTATCGTTAGTGGAAGTGTTTGATTGCATTTTCCGCGTGTGCGAAGTTTTCCTCTGGGTACCAAACTTTATCGTGATCAGGAGAATATCCTGTCCACTTCGCTCGATATTGGAGTTTTCCGTAATGTATTCGTGAATCGACTATTTCTTCAAGTTCGTATTCTGTTTCGCCTTCGATTTCAATTGGTGGTGGTGGTGACTGGATCTGTGATGGGAATCTTTGGTCTTGGTAGGGTTTGAGAAGTGAAATGTGGATAGTGTTGTGTATTCTCATTGATGGGGAAAAGTCCAACTTATATGCACAGTTCCCCACTCTTGCCAAGATCTTGAAGGGCCCCATCTTTCTGTAATCGAGATTTTTGCATGGTCTTGTGGTCCTTACATTCCTTGGTAGGAACCATACCATATCTCCTGATTTCAAATTCGGATCGGGTTTTCTGTGTTAATCGTAATTTTCTTTCTGTCGAAGTTGTGCAGCCACCATTTCATCGCGTATGGTATCGTGCCATTGGTTCATTTCGTTCTCCGGAATCTTCCGATCCGGTATCAGATGACCACTTGTGTCATGTTTCAGGTGTTGTCCGTAGTTTGCAAAAAAAGGTGTTGTCTTAATTGTTTTTTGTTGTCCATTATTGTATGCGAACTCCGCAAACGGTAATAGTTCGTTCCAATTATCCTGTTGATAATTGACGTAAGCCCTCAGGTATTGTTCCAGGATGGCATTGGTTCTTTCTGTCTGTCCATCCGTTTGTGGATGGTAAGCCGTGCTCAGTTTTCTTTCGATTCCCAACCTCAGGGCAGTTTCCTTCCATAGGTCCGAGGCGAACAGTGTCCCCCTATCGGTGATGATATCTTGCGGTAGTCCGTGCAACTGAAAGATTTCTTTTGCAAAGGTTTGCGCGAATTGTTTAGTTGTCATATCTTTCCTGCATGCAATAAAATGACTAATTTTTGTCAGTCTGTCGATGACTACCAAGATAGCGTCATAGCCGTCCGATTCTGGTAAATCTGTGATAAAATCCATTGAGATTGACTTCCATGGCCTATCGGGTGCTTCGTTTGATTGTAGTTGACCATACGGAGCATGTCGGGATGATTTCGTTCTTTGACAAACGTCGCAGTTCTTGACATATTTCTTGATCATTTCCCGCATTCCGGGCCAGTAGTAACTGCGACTGATGAGTTCCGTGGTCTTTGCTATCCCCCCATGTCCTGCTTGTAAAATGTCCTGATTTTTTCTGATAAGTTCCGTCCTTATCTTTCCCTCTCCTGGTACCCAAATCTTGTTCTGGTACCATAGGCAGTCATCCTTCCATTGGCATAGGCCCAGCGCTACATCCTTCATTACTTTTGTTCCTTGTTCGAGTGCTTTCCTTATCTCTTGTATGTGCGGGTCCTTCCCACTTTGTTCCTTAAGATTTCTCATCTCTTCTCCGGGAAAGCTAATCGTATCCATTTCCTGTATCCTTATCTCCTCAAAGTATTTTTCTTGTGGTAATAGGATCCTTTGTTTCTGAGTGATCCTATCGTCATCTTCTTCTGGTGCATCTTGACTTCTCCTTGTCAATGCGTCTTGCTTGCCGCTTTCCTTTCCTGGCCGATATTCGATCCGTATATTGTATTGGCTTAACTTCTCGCTCCACCGGATCTGTCGTTCATTGAGATCCTTTGTTGTTGTGAAAGGGACTAGATTCTTATAGTCCGTAAGGATCCTTATCTTGTGATGGCTTCCCAACACATATCTTCTCCATTCCTTGAGTGCTTGTACTATGGCCAATAGTTCTTTGTCGTGAATATCGTAGTTGCATTCCGCATTCGTCATTGTCTTTGATCGGAATGCCACCGGCCGCCATTTCTCGTCTTCGCACTGTTGCGATAGAATCCCTGAACAGACATACTTCGATGCATCTGTTTCAATCATGATCGGTCTTTCCGGATTGTAATGGGTGAGTACGGGTGCTGAAGTTGTTTTCTGTCTCATCGTATCGAACGCCTCCCTTTCCGCTGTATCCCACTTCCATTTTGCATTTTTCTTTGTCAGATTGTATAGAGGTTTTGCTGTCCTGCTAAACCCCACAATGAATCTCCGGTAAAAGTTGCAGAATCCCATAAATCTTTGGATATCGGTTTTATTCTTCGGAATCCCCATTCCCATATGGCTGCCGTCTTGACCGGATCCATTCGGACTCCTTCTTGGTCAATTATAAATCCTCAGTATTCCACTTGTGTCTTGTGTAATTCACACATAGTTGGCTTGATTCTCATTCCGGATTTTCCAATCGCTTCCAGGATCTTTCCCACGTCT
>QFET01006224.1:0-23707 GCA_003316355.1 Tuber calosporum | reverse complement strand
AAACAACTTTACAAGCTTTCGAGAAAACATCTTTACCCTTTATCTTTATTCTTACCAGATCTTTCCTGACAACTCTCCTACCTTCTCGATACAAGCACGGCCTATGCAATGCTGTAATACAGAATTGGCTAGCCCGTAACAGCACCCCTGAATGAAAATGATTCACTCATTCGGAAAAGGAAAACAACTGTGAGGACACAGATAAGGAGAGAGGAGGGCGAGAAAAATTGATACAGATACTAGTCTAGATGTTGGATGTATGGAACAACAAATTGAGAAGTTACCAAACCAAATTGGCACTACAAAAGTCACAATTCGGAATCAAGGAGAGGATATGCGGACCTACCAGAGAATGATTGCTGACCGAGATCGAACTGTCATAACAGCGAACCAAATATTGGAAGAGGTCCAGAAAAGTTATCAACATGCCGAACATCTGGTTCAGAAGTTGAAACAGGTATTACACAGGTTTGGGGAAACCCTGATAAGGATAGGACATTGAGCCTGATGGGACTCAGCCTCATCAGAGAGGTGAGGTAAAGTCACGATTGGTAACTAAGTAAGGTTAAGATTTCATGTGACGCATAGTTATGAGTAATAGGATAATAGGATTTCGCACTATAACTCATTATTGGTCATAGAGTTTTACATGATACACGCTTGGTGCAATTATTTTTATATTGTAATTAGTTGATCGTGTGCATAACTCACACTTGTGAGTCATATAATGTAATGATCTTCGCATATGACTCATATTATGAGTTATGGGTTTCGCACATGTGACCACTTTAAGGCACATGATGTTACGATCCTATGCTGTAAGCTGGTTTTGCAACAGGTAACTACTTTTCTTTGTGTTGGATGAATATGACCGGGCCGTGGTTATAGTCCGGTATGGGGCGTGGCGCTAATCTCAGCCACCAGGGTAGGAGTACTATTGCAACAAGTAGTACTAGGCGGATTTCCACTATTGCTCTTAGGCCTATGCCTACGTTGTCTTGATAGCTGAACCCTATGGTTCCTATCGCACAACGCCAATAGGGGAATAAAACGGTAAAGAGGTAAAGTAATTGTATAGGAAAGAACTTAGATGGTTGCGTGAAGAGTCCTAACTACAGGTCGCTTAGAGGTCCTTATATAGGCACTCTTCCCTCAACCCTAACCCTGGTGACTCAGACATGTGAGTCACACGACCTCTATGACTCATAGTGAGTCATAGTATGAAATCCATCAGCTGACTCCTCTGAGTCAACTGCGCCGCATGCCAACCAATCATAACTCATAAAATAAGTCATGTGCCCTAAAGTGGTCATATGCGTGAGACCCATGACTCATAGTGTGAGTCATGTGCGAAAATCATTAGATCATATGACTCACAAATGTGAGTCATGCACACGATCAACCAATCACAACATAACAATGATTGCACAAGTGTGTATCATGTGAAACCCCATGACTTTTAATGAGTCATAGTGCGAAATATAACAACCTTGTGACTCATAACTATAAGTAATGCGAAATCCTTCCTTGCTTAGTCACCAATCGTGAGATTAGCCCCTCTCACCCTTAAGCCTGAGTCCCTTCAGGCTTAACGTCCCATCTTCGTCAGGCTTTCTCCAAACCTGCGCAATTCCTTTTTCAATATCTGCACTTGATGTTCGGCCGACTGGTAGTTCCTCCAGACTTCCTCTAAGGTGGTGTGTGCCGCCCTAATAGTCCGGTCCTGGTCATCAATGATTCTCTGATATGTCCACATATCAGTTTTTTGTGCCTCGATTGTGGCTTCTGCGGTGCCAAGTTGTTCTAGTAGCCCTTGCAACTGTCGTTGCAAACTTTCTTCGTCGGGGATTGTCTCGATTTCAGTTTTTTCGCTCCCCTCTCCCTACAACTGTGTCCTCACAGTTGTTTTTCTTTTCCTAATATGTGCATCGTTTTCCGTAAGGGGTGCCGTTTCCCCTGTTCGTCTTGGGTAAAACCCAACATCGATTTTGTCGTGTCTGTGAGTACGACAAGTGTCCATGAAACAGTGTTTCCTGGATGTCTCCTTGTATGGTTGTTGCAGTTTGCGCAACTTGTGCTGTCGTGGAAACTAATTGCTTCCTTCCTTATCGCGTAAATGAGTGTTGCAGTAATCATCGTAACAGGCAGTCCACAAAAGAGCGTTGTGTGCTGCCTGCTTTTCCCTTTCCTCCTGAGTAGCGTATGGCGGGCTGGTAGGTGTAGTAGCCCTTGGGCTATCGCCCCAGCCCTCGTCTGGACCCAATGGCGTTGGGTCTTGCCTCGTGGGTTCGATTTTGACTGTGACCCGCGCGGGGCTTTCTTGGGTACTGCTGATGGAAACGTTCAATGGCGATGCTGGCATTATTGAAGTTCTCCGCAGGGTACCAAGTTTTATCGTGTTCTGGTGAGTAGCCGGTCCACTTGGCTCTGTAATGTAGGCGTTTTCGGTATATGCGTGAATCAATGATTTCTTCGAGTTCGTACTCACTTTCTCCTTCTGTCTCGATTGGAGGTGGTGGTGATTGCTTTTGCGAGGGAAACTGATTGTCTTGGTATGGTTCGAGGAGTGAGATATGGAATGTGTTGTGAACCTTCATCTGTTGTGGCAAGGCCAATTTATAGGCACTAATGCCCACCTTCGTAAGGATCTTGAATGGTCTGATTTTCTTGTAATCCAGCTTCTTGCATGGTCTTGTGGTCCTTATATTCCTTGGCAGTAACCAGACCATGTCGCCTGACTGGAGATTCGGATCGGGTTTTCTGTGTTGATGGTAGTTTTCTTTTTGTCGTAATTGTGCACAGACCATTTGCTGACGTAGGATACTGTGCAGCTGACCCATCTCTTCCTTTTTCGTGGTTTCTTTTAGTCTCATGTGGCCTATTGCCTCATGTTCCGGATGTTGTCCGTAGTTTGCGTAGAAGGGTGTGGTCTTAATAGTTTCCTGTTTTCCATTGTTGTATGCAAATTCCGCTAATAGTAGTAATTCCCCCCAGTTATCTTGCTGATAGTTGACATAGGCCCTTAGGTATTGTTCCAGTATTCCGTTCGTCATTTCGGTTTGTCCATCCGTTTGTGGATGGAAGGCAGTGCTCATTCTTCGTTCAATTCCAAGGGATTTTGTAGTCTCTTTCCATAAGTCTGATATAAATAGCGTTCCTCTATTGGTGATGATGTCTTGTGGTAGTCCATGGAGTCGGAATATGTCCCGTAGGAATATCTTGACAAATTCTTTGGTGTTCATATCCTTGTTGCAGGGTATGAAATGGCTCATTTTTGTCAAGCGATCGATGACCACCAGGATGGCGTCATAATCGTCTGATTTCGACAGGTCCGTGATGAAGTCCATTACTATCGATTTCCATGGTTGGTGTAGCGCCTCGTTCGGTTGTAATAGTCCGTAGGGCGCGTGCCTTATCGCTTTCGTTCTTTGGCATGTATCGCAATTCTTGACATATCTCTTTATGTCGTCTCGCATCTTTGGCCAATAATATTGTCATGATAGTAGTTCCGTAGTTTTGCTGGTTCCGCCATGTCCAACTGCTGGGTTATCAGGATTTTGTTGTATAACTTGGGTTCTGATTTCTTCGTGTTCTGGTACCCAAATCTTTCCTTGATGCCATAGGTATCCTTCCTTCCATTCACATGCTCCTAGGGCCACTCCTTTCATGTCTTGATCTCCTTTCCTCAGGGCTTCCTGGATTGCTTATATCTGTCTGTCTTTCGTGCTTACTTCTCGGATGCCAAAATCTTCAGCGACAAACTTGACCACTTCCATGGCTTCGAAGTATTATTCTTTTGGGAGTAGGATCCTTTGTTTTTGTTGGATCCTCTCGTCGTTCTTTTTCGGGACATCTTCTGCTTTCCTTTTAAGGGCATCTAGTTATCCCCCTTCCTTCCCGGGTCGGTATTGTATTTTGATATCGTATTGACTGAGGGTCTCGCTCCATCGGATTTGTCTGTCGTTGAGCTCTTTTGTCGTAGTAAATGATACCAAGTTCTTACGGTCTATGAGGACCAAGACCTGGTGTCTGCTCTCTTTTGCATATCTCCTCCATTCTTTCAAGACATGGACAATGGCTAGGAGCTCTTTGTCGTGGATATCGTAGTTGCATTCCGCGGGCGTTATTGTTTTTGACCGGTATGCCACTGGCCTCCATTTTCCATCGCTCCCCTTCTGTGGTAGAATGCCAGAGCATACATATTTTGAAGCGTCGGTCTCGATCATGATTTCCTTGGTTGGATCGTAGTGTACCAGTAGTGGAGCTGAAGTAAGTCGCCTGCGCAATTCATCGAATGCTTTTTGTTGGTTCTCGGTCCAGTTCCATTTGCAGTCCTTCTTCGTCAGTTGATAGAGTGGTTTAGCTATACGGCTAAACCCTTCTATAAATCGTCGATAGAAGTTGCAGAATCCAATAAAGCACTGTATTCCTTTCTTGCTTTCGGATGGTTTCCATTCCCATATTGCTTTTGTTTTGATAGGATCAACACTGACTCCGTCCTTGTCGATGATAAAGCCTAGGTATTCGGTTCGTTCTTTGTGAAATCCGCACTTCGATTGCTTCAGTGTCAGCCCTTCTTTCTTCAAGGCTTCCATAATCATCCTGACATGGGTTCGGTGTTGTTCCAGGTTTTCTGAATATATCAGAATATCATCTAAATAGACGATACAACAGATATCCAGAAACCTGCTGAGAATCCTATTTCCCCATCGCTGAAATGCTGCAGGTACATATTTGAGTCCGAATGGCATGACCGTATATTGGTATATGCCGTATTTGGTGGTAAAGGTTGTTTTCCATTCGTCCCCGTGTTTGATTCTGATGTTGTGGTATGCATTTCGGATGTCTAGTTTAGTAAAGACCTTGGCTCCTCTTAGCCTATCGAGAGCTTCTCCAATCAGTGGTAGGGGATATCGGTCTCGTTTGGTGACTTCGTTGAGCCCTCGGTAGTCCATGTATAGCCTTAGCTTACCGTCTTTCTTCTTAACAAACAGGATCGGTGATCCCCCGTTTGCATAAGAGTCTCGAATCCAGCCTCGGTTCTTGTTGACCCTGATTTATTCTCTTAGTTCCTCCAGCTCTTTTTCACACTATGGGTATAGCTTTCTTGCTGGTATGGTTTCTCCTTTCTTGAGGTTGATATCCAAGTCAACCTTTGCTCGGTGGGGTGGTAGCCGAGTTTCTTCCCCTTCCTTGAACATGTCCAGGTACTGGTGGTATTCCCTTGGCACAATGTTGCTGGTTTTGTCTTTTTCTTGTCCTTTCTTGGCCTTGATCGCTAATTCGGTACTGACATTGATCCTTTCGGTCCTGGTAGGTTCGTTTGTCTCATAATCCCACCTGAGGATTCCTGTGACTTCGCCTCTGCGGTAGAACTTGCCGAATGATGTACCGGAGATCTCGTTGATCTCAATCTTTTGGCGTTTTGGGTGGTCCGTGCTTCCAAACCCTGCTGCGCCTCTCATAGTAGGAGCCACTTGCTCCACTTCTTCACATTGTCCTAGGACAATCTTTTCGCATATCAACTGTGTGATGCGGTCTCCCGGCTCAACTGTGTAACTGTGCTTTCCCAGGTTGACCAGGACCACCTTGACTTCACCTGTGTAGTCGGCGTTGATTACTCCCACATTGACAGTAAGCTGGTGTTTAACTGCCAATCCGCTGCGTGGAGCCACCCGCCCATAGGTGCCTTTTTGTAGTCTTATAGCTAACCCGGTTTTGACGATTCCTTGTTCTTTTGCCGGTATCGTAATTCTCTCGTCTGCATACAGGTCATGTCCTGCAGCCTTGGCTGACCCCTGGGTAGGGAGTGTGGCCGTATTGCTCAATCTTTGGATTTTGATGTTCTGGACATCCTTGGCCTGGATCGTGGAGAACTGTACCTCCAAGCTCTCTTTCAGGGCTTCCGATTCAGGGACTAAGTCCACTGCTGGCGAGCTTTCGAGGCATACTCTGGCACACCACTCACTATCAAAGGTGATCTTATTGTTTTCCCAATCTATCTTGGGGTTGTGTCTTCTTAACCATGGCAGACCTAACACTGCCTCATGGTTGGGTAGATCTGCGATTTGGAAGGTTGCCACTTCCCTATGGCTGCCGATGTCCATAGGTACTTCCGCTATATGGGTAATTGGTCCCATAGCGCTTGGCTCCCCGTCCGCAAGGTAGATATCCCGTATTTCTTTCACTTTCTTTGTTCGTATACCGTGTTTGTTGCTGAATTCCTTGTCAATAAAGTTTTCTGTTGCGCCTGAGTCAATCATGCCTTTGATGATGACTGTCTTGTCCTTGCCATGTAAACGCATTTTGACCATGGCATGGTCTTTTTCTTGTTCCAATGTTTCCGTGTTTGTAAGTGCCATGTAGATGTTACCGATTCCGATGGTTTTGGTTTTGTTGTCCCGCAGCCCATCTCTTACTGAAGACTTTCTTCGTTTCCCGACTCTTCAGGTGTTTCTCTGATCTGCATTTCGTGTAGGTTGGTTCGTGGTTTCCAGCGATTATTGTTGGTCTTGCTGTTGAACTGCCTAGTATAGTCCTTTTCATCTCTTGCATTTCGGCAATTACTGAATCTGTGCCCAGGTCTGGCGCATCCTAGGTATAGGTTGTTGTCTCTTCTTCTTGTGAATTCTGTTCGTGAGAGGTTTGTTCATGGACACCTTCTGGTAGCATCCAGGTCCATTGGGTCGCCTCGGGTTTCCATATTGTTGCCTGTCTTCCAGGTTCCGTTATTGTTCCTGGGCGTTTCCTGTAGTTGAATAAAGGTACTGTTGTTTCCTTGAAGGTGTTTGATCATGTTGATCCGGTTTTCTTTTTCGATTGCCCATGCTGCAAGGGCATCGACATTTGCCGCCACCATGTGGTCCGCTACCCATTCGTCCTGGAGCGTTCAGTTAATTCCTTTAAGGAATTGACGTCTTAGTGTACCATCATCCTCATTCGCCTCTGTAGCTGTGAGGCGAAAGTCATTCCAGTATTCCGTGACTGGTTCCTTGCCTTGCCTCAGGCGGTCGAGTTTTGTCCTAGCTGCATGTTCCGCATCCACATCCCCAAACTGGTCTTTGAGAGCTGTAGTGAAGTCTTCATATGTAGTCCAGGTCTCCGGCTTGCGTCCTGCTGCAAATGGGGTTATCCAGCTTGCTGCTGCATCCCTTAACAAGCTCTTGACGTAGGTGATGCGTTCCGTATGTCGTGTTTCTTGTGTTGCTTCAAAGTATAATTGGCATTGAACTAAGAAGTTTCGTAGTTTGGTCCTTGTTCCATGGTAGGTAGGGGGTTTCTCGGCCTTGATACAGTTGTTGGTTGTTTCTCGCTGGTTGTTTGTCAGAGTCAGGATCTCTTGGAACTGCGCAGTAATAAATCCTGCTAGTTGGATTCCTGCTCCACGACCCGCAGTTGCTAGTCCCGGGGCTAACATCCTTTCTGGTCTTGGGGTATCGGGTTCCAGAGATCCTGTTGGTGAGGCAGGCTCAGGTGTCACCGGACTTGTGGTTCTTTGTGACTGGGTTCTGGATAGAGTAGTACTAATTGCTTCTTCAAGTGCTGGGCCAAGTGTTGAGGTATCGATTTCTCCCTCAGTAAGGTGGATGTCGTTGTCTGTAGAGTCTGCCGTTTTATAATTAGGTGTTGCTTAGGTGACGCAACGAAATGTTACGATCCTATGCTGTAAGCTGGTTTTGCAACAGGTAACTACTTCTCTTTGTGTTGGATGAATATGACCGGGCCGTGGTTATAGTCCGGTACGGAGCGTGGCGCTAATCTCAGCCACTAGGGTAGGAGTACTATTGCAACAAGTAGTACTAGGCGGATTTCCACTATTGCTCTTAAGCCTATGCCTACGTTGTCTCTATAGATAAACCCTATGGTTCCTATCGCACAACGCCAATACGGGTATAAAACGGTAAAGAGGTAAAGTAATTGTATAGGAAAGAACTTAGATGGTTGCGTGAAGAGTCCTAACTATAGGTCGCTTAGAGGTCCTTATATAGGCACTCTTCCCTCAACCCTAACCCTGGTGACTCAGGCATGTGAGTCACACGACCTCTATGACTCATAGTGAGTCATAGTTTGATATCCATCAGCTGACTCCTCTGAGTCAATTGCGTCACGTGCCAACCAATCATAACTCATCAAATAAGTCATGTGCCCTAAAGGGGTCACATGCGCGAGACCCATGACTCATAGTGTGAGTCATGTGCGAAAATTATTACATCATATGACTCACAAATGTGAGTCATGCGCACGATCAACCAATCACAACATAACAATGATTGCACAAGTGTGCATCATGTGAAACCCCATGACTTTTAATGAGTCATAGTGCGAAATATAACAACCTTGTGACTCATAACTATGAGTCATGCGAAATCCTGCCTTGCTTAGTCACCAATCGTGACGGGTAGCAAGAACCACTGTCAAGGTAGGTGGGAAGTTCGTGCGCATGGTGTGGATGTATCAGGCGAGACCTAGGATCATGTCCAGGTCGGCCTAAAGTGGAGAGCCATGACCCATTGAGGACAGCTTCGAAAGGTAAAGCTGGTGTTCTTGGGACTTGGAGGAGCAGTGGAGAATTGCATGTTCAAAGATTTCATCCCCTGAGTGGCAGGAAGGGCAGGTGGGAGACTCATCGGCATCGCTACATGAGGGTTGTGCAGCAAGATTACTCTTACCAGCACACATCTGGTGTATTCTCCCAGCTGTAAAGTGGTTGGGGTGCATGAAGGCATATGGGTAGAGGGACAGCTTATACTGGTAGTAAAGTGGGGGTGGAGACAGGAGTGTCCAATCAGCAAGGAGGCCTTTTCTGCAGTATTACTTGATCAGTTTGTAGAAGACGGCACATGGGATTGGAGGAGGGGGGGCACAGACTGTGCCCAGTCGAAGGTGGGAGTTTATCTGTGGGAGTTAGAAACCGTCCTGTATCACCTTGACCAAGAGGTAGCATATCCCATCGATTGGGAGGTGAAAGTGGACGGCAGGAAAGGGCCTTGGTTGGTCCCAGCGGAGGGGGATCTTGTTGGCCCTAAGGCCACAAAGGAGGGGGTGGGAGGAGTCCCCTGCCCTAAAGTTGGAGAAACATAGAAATAATAAAGGCAGCTGGGCTGTAGCCAGGTTGATCTTGGGAGTGGAGCAGGCAAGCCATAGTGCGGGGATCCTGCGGCGATGGCAGAGGAGCGAGTTGAGAGGGGGGAGGCAAGCCTCACATGGTAGCATAGCTAATGGAGTCGAAGAGAAATAGTTGGTGACCAACCGTTGGACCTTACTTCAAAAGACTTCCAGTTTCCCTATCATGGCAGTGTTGGGGATGAGGAGGTCAGCTCCATAAGAGAGGATAGGTAGGAGCAGGCCCAGGCCAGGCTGCAGTTTAGGTAGCGAACTATGCCGATACCTGAAGAAGAGAGTTGCCTTATGAGACCAAAAGCACTTAGCGCTAGGGCTAGCCTCTTGAGGAAGTGAGGAGAGGTTTCCATCGAGGGTAAAAGCCAGTATCCTAGCCATCGGACATAGAAGAAGGCTGGAAGAGAATCCAACCGCGAGAGACAAGAGCCAGTAAGGTGGGAGAGCGATCCCTTGGAGTGTGCCAGTGGATGAGTTCAGTTTTAGGAATGGAGAAGGACACCCGCGGTGGGGTGGCCTTCCTGCAGAGGCGGGTATAGTAATGTTGAAGAAGCTGTATATTCCTCCAGTATGGCCCAGACCCATCAGTAATAGTAAAATCATTAACATAGGAAAACATGATCTCCTTAAGGATGGAGAAGTATAGGGAAGATACATATATTAAAAATAACAAAGGAGAGATAGGGGAGCCCTTGGGGGCACCCACTCGAACAGGCAAGATAATATTAGGGGAGTCCTGAAAGATCTGGCGGCATTTGCGGACTGTCAAAAATGAACGAATCCAAGAAACCATATAAGGAGATACGCATTTGGTGCGGAGAAGTGAAGATAAGCAACTAGCGGAAATATTATCAAAGCCTCCTTTGATGTCAAGGTAGAGGGTAGAGGTCTTGAGGCCTGTATGGTGCAGTATGCGGACTTGGTGTGTGAAGGGAGCGCATGCGTCAAAGGTGCTTAGTCTACGAAGCTAGCAGCCTTAGTTATGGTGGATGAGGCCCAGAGTGTGGGCCTTTAGCGATGGGCGGGTTGCCATTATCCTTTCCAGAATCTTGAAGATAGTTTCTAGGAGGACAATGACTCGGAAGGAGGAGGGGGAGTTGTAATCAGATTTACCAGGCTTGGAGAGGACAATACCATTGGCTTTTTTGAGGGATGGGGGATCGAAACCATAAGTCAGCAGGGGACCTAGGATAGAGGAGAGGAAGGTAGGGTTGATATTGTTGATCCTCTTCCATATGCCATAGGGGATCAGGTGGGGGCCGGGAGCGCAGGTGTTAGAGGACTTGCGGAGGGCCAGGGAGGCTTCCTGTTGCTGAAGTGGCAATATATCCACAAAGGGTTGCAAGAAAGACGTCCAGGGTTCGTGGTCTTTTGGCGGGAAAAAATGATGCAAAAGGGAGGTGTTGACTTTGACGGGTGTCATGGTGTTGGGAAAGGAGGGTAACCGGTCATGGGGGCGTCCCTAACTCCCTTAACTTCGGGGGACTGCTAACTAATTAGACACTTTTTCCAGTACTTATATTGGCCATATATAAAGAGTATCTTTTAAGACTTCATGTTAGTGGTAGTCGATTCTAAGGGCAAGCCAAGCGGACTAGGCTTAAATCTTTCTTCATAAACGGAGAATGTCTAGGAAGGCTTATAGGTAAAGATTTTGAGTGAAAACTTATGATATTGATAAGATCTCATCTCCATTGCTTGATGATGGCTAAAGCTCAGGAGGCAGTTCAAAATTTATATTCCGTGTCTGTGTGTTCGCGGACCACAACTGGTTTACATATAATCTGGTATTTTCTCCCCAACCTTTGTCTCTTAATCCGAGAGCGAACCCGCTTTGACCCTGAAACTTTCTCTTCCCTTGCTTAGCTGATGGTATAATCAGAGCTCCTGACTTCTCTGAGGGTGTGGACCCACTTAGTCTGAGTTATCAACCTTCTTTCGGCTGTTAAGATATGGCCGCCCCTTTTGGAATGTGCCAATAACCTCTTAGAACTCGAAGGGGCCAGCTTGGTTGTTGACCAAGTCTGCTTCGTGCCTTCTTATCCGGCTCTGCAGCTGGCTTTCAGGATGACTAGTGTTCACAATCGGGCCAATACCTTCTCGTCTTCACTGCCTCTCCTTATCAACTTGTTTCAATAGGTTCGTTGACCTTATAGGCATCATGAGGGCGTCGGCATACTCTCGGTCTTTATCGCAGTAGCCTACTTCAATTGTGCATTCATACCCATCTAGGACTACCCGGGCTCTCTTAACTTCAACGCGGTGTAACTCTGCAGGTTCTTAACAGAATCGCTTCGTTCCACTTTCTAGACGTAGCCAGAGAGGCCCTCTCATATACCCTGAGGATAGCATCCGGTCGGACGGACGGCGACGACATATACGGGGTTACAAGATGTGTTCCAATTACTCATTTTTCTTAGTACACAAGCAACTATACAAGGTGCCAGTATCGACTCCCAGGGCGAACGCTGGGGTCGCACGTGGGTAATTGCCTGTGGAGGTTCGGATTCATGCAGTTTCTCCTGAAAAGTCATGTAATCCTCTTGGGTGTCGTTTGTGCCTAACACTTCAGCCATGGTCTATTATATGCGAGTACAGTTTGACCCTGAAGATGTCTGACTCTGCTACAGCAAATGATCCCCCAGTAAATCTATTGCTCTGAGGGTGTCTAGCACTCCACCCAGTAGATAGCCTTCAATCTCTTTGCCAAATGAACTATGTTCAGTTTGATGCCGCCCAATCGCAAATATCTTACAAAATACCCGGTGATTAGTCTGGATGGCCGTCTTTCCTGCATATATGCACTATTGCGCAGATGTATTCTGATTATCAAGAATCTAGAATACGTAATAGATCCACTTGGATTAATTACTCTATCTTCTTTCACCGAGGCTGAGTAGTCTGGATTTGACTCTACTTCTTGTGAATGTGGGTTATAGTCAATATAGTCACCTCCTGGCTCTATATACCATTACATCTTTTTAGACTTGTAAGTCTAATACCATATCCCATAGGTGTAACAGATATGGCAATCCGTACAATCACCTGAGCACCAATGGTATGACAGTTGTCAGCAGCAATGTGTTTGAGCAGACGATATGGGTTGATGATAGAAGTCATGTCAGGGAAATTCGGCTGCTGGGATGCTGTAGTCGATGTGGTAATGTGCACACAGCGACGAGATGCTTGCTTCCGGTTAAGGATATGCCATCAGATAGGTTCTATAAAATGGGCATGTCAGACCTATGTGCCGATTACTTGTGTGTCGTGAGTATGATGCCGCTCTTCACACACACCTGTCAAGATTCCGTGAATGTGTCAAGGGTTGGGAAGAGTGGTTTTGGCAGTTTGCTAGAACGGATTGGGATCATTTATCTGTAGGTGAGAGGACTTCTTTGATTTTATGATGGAGGAAACATACATTGAATAATAAGCCTGTATTTGTATGTGGGCAGACGTTTGCTAGGGTCATTGGTGTTAATGAACACTTTAAGGGCATGGCTGGTTGGGCTTGTTGGCAACGTTTAGAGGGGGATATTTTATTTGGGGACGATGTTTGATGTTGGGGGGGAAGGGGGGGTTTTATTTTATTTTTTATTGTTTTGTTTTATTTTGTTTTTTGATTTTAGGTATAAGCTCGGATGAGTGATGCCTAGTTGAATAGTCTATATTTATTGAACCCCCTTCGTCAATCGGCTTCAAACCTCCGCCGCTGATCGACATGCACTTTGCTTAGTGCATATAATCATCCAACGAAAATATCGCTAGTGATGCGGGTTACACACTTCCCCCCCTCCTTACCGTTTCTGGTGCCATATTGGTTTTCCTTGATAGGCAAGACTAAAAGGTGCAGACACCCTGCTAACCTCACTTTTAAGATCACGCTTGGATGGCGCCCAGGGTGAGCATGATCTTCTCTAAACTAGACTATATTCAGAGTGGAAACCGGTCAACAGTCGCACCTTGTTATGATGAATTCCAAGAGGTCCGGATTTTTCGTTCATTATAGCGAGGACCATTTGTGTGGTGTCTCCTCTATTAGTTAGGAATAAATTTGATAAGTATGGGAGCAGGTGGGAGCAAGGGTGTAAATTCCCACAGGGCTCATTCGTAATAGCGAGGTTTCCCATACAAAGAGGAACTTGGCCGGTCCAAGTGGATGAAATTTGTTTGTTTTGTTTTGTTTTGAAATTTTGCTGGGGTATGCCAGATAGGTAGTTCCAGTATAAATATATGATATTAAATACAAAGAGGTCCATTATAGCGTGATGCGACTGTACCTTAATTAGGTAACAATTGGACTTGATGTCGCTTTGCACGGGTGTCAGATGTACTCATACTCGCACTGTATTTTTTTCCTATATATCTAAACGTTACGTCTACACTTCAGAGGGGAGTTATCAAGTTTATTCCTATCTAGAGGAGACACCGCCCTAACGGGCATACGGCCACAAAGGGGGAACAATAAAAAAAATAAAAAAATAAACAGCCAAAAGGAAATAATAGAAGTAAGTGTGATGGGAAATTCCCAGCCGTACCGGCTTCTCTCAATACAATAGGAAAAAGCCTTCCACTAACGCTAAACTCGCAAAAGTTCACAAATCCTGTCATGACTCCATAAGAATGATGTGGATAGAGGGTTAGACTCGTATGTCATAAATACGCGCATCCCCATTGCGTGTGGCTTCCTTCCACCAAAGAGGGAATGAGAAAAAAGACAGGCTGTATTGCTGTGGCAGGCTTACTCCAGGGGGAGAGGTAGGACGGAAATTACCACAAGGCAGTGTTTAAAACTGCGGGCAGAGGTTGGGCGGGGGTGGGAGGGTAGAGGCAGGGGCAGTAACAAACATATTTATAGAGCTATTACAGTCCTTGCTAAAATAGCGCATATGTTGTTCGTATGATACGGTATTCGAAGGCGGTAAGGAGGGCGATGCCTCCTCAGGCTTAGGTCGCGCTCTGGGCGGTGGATGCTAGAGGCTGTAGCAGAGCTAAGGCACCCATGAGGCCGTTTGTAGTAGCCCACCAGAGCGGCGTTCGGCCGCACTTGTCTGGCTTGTTAGGGTCAACGTCGTCCCGTCCGAGTAGCAATTCTACCACTCCCTCGTGCCCGTTGCGGGCAGCCCACCAGAGTGGCGTTTGACCGTCCTCACCTGACTTGTTGGGGTCGACGTCGTCCCGTCCGAGCAGTAATTTCACCGCTCCCTCGTGCCCGTTGCGGGCAGCCAACCCGAGTGGTGTCCGACCGAAATCGTTTTGCTTGTTAATGTCGACGTCGTCCCGCCCGAGTAGTAATTTCACCACTCCGACTCTCCCATTGCAGGCAGCCCGCCAGAGTGGTGTTTCGCCGTCCTCATCTTGCTTGTTAGGGTCGACGTCGTCCCGTCCGAGTAGGATTTTCACCACTCCCTCGTGCCCATTGCAGGCAGCCGTCCAGAGTGGTGTTTCGCTGTTCTCCTCTGGCTTGTTAGGGTCGACGTTGTCCCGTCCGAGTAGTAATTCCACCACTCCCTCGTGCCCATTGAAGGCAGCCCACCAGAGTGGCGTTTGACCGAAATTGTTTGGCTTGTTGGGGTCGACGTCGTCCCGTCCGAGTAGTAATTTCACCACTCCCTCCTGCCCGTTGAAGGCAGCCAGCGAGAGCGGTGTTTCGCCGTCCTCCACTGGCTTGTTAGGGTCGACGCTGTCCCGTCCGAGCAGTAATTCCACCACTCCCTCACACCCATTGTAAGCAGCCCACCCCAGCGGCGTTCGACCGGAATTGTCTGGCTTGTAGGGGTTGACGTCATCCCGTCCAAGTAGCATTTTCACAACTCCCTCGTGTCCATAGCAAGTAGCCCAAATGAGAGGTGTATTCCCCACGCAGTCTTTTTGGTCGATGCCACAACCTTCCACCTCTACCAAACCAGCTACAATTTCATCAATCCCAAAGATGGATGCGCAATGTAGACCATTGAACAGGGAAAGGTTATCGAAATTAATACGGGGAAAATACGATTTAGATGATTTCCGTACCCCCAAGAGGATTCTAATGGATATGTGGTTATTGTAGTCGTCAAACAACTTTAGCGCAAGCAATCTCGCGCAATCTGAAAGGTCCTTTTTTGCGTGAATTCCCCAATATAAAGAAGAATATTCTAGAAAGGGTGTGCGTCGGAGATTGTGAAAGGGCCCTGTCGAAAGGGCCCTGACCTGCTGCGAGTTCAGATAACTTAAGCAGGTTTCTGCCATTATCGAGTGAGCTGCACCAAAAAGCTCGGGGTGAGCCCGGAGGTACTCTTGAAGGGTAAAGTGGATTAACCTGACTGTTGAAGCCTCCTTGCCTTCAACAACGAGTCCTTGACAACAGGCTAGCAGCGTCCCAATTGAAGGGATGTTGTCGGTATTGAAGTTCGGAGACCCTATCTCGACTGCTAAGGCGTGACGCAGTTCATCAAACTTCAAAGGCCGCTCCGAGTGAGAGATCCACATCAAAGCGGCCACACCAAGCCTCGCTTTCCTCCCACCTAGCCCATTTATCCGGCTCAGGGTTGCGTCATAGGCATCCTCCAACCCCAAGCCATCGGTCATTGTATTGAGCTTTTGTCGCCTGTGATAGATTGTGGTTTCTTCCAGGATCGCATCGATATTCAGCGAGACTAGAAGAAATCTAGATATGTAGTCATCTGTCAGTGGGTAACTCGGGATAGATTCCGGAGATTCATTGCTTCTACGTACATTTCAGAAATGGCTTCAGGAATTTTCTTCAAGATGTCTGCCTCCAGACTGCTGTCCATCGCATCCGGGGTCGTATCCTCATCCAGCCTGGTACGAAGATATCTGATGATATCGCCTCTCCTGGGAGTGATGCGTATAGCCCTTACTCTTCCAGAAAGACGCTTCTCGATTTCATCCTGAATGTGCGGTCTTCCGGTTACGAATATTCGAGTGCCCGGAGACCTCTGGAGGATCTGGTTTAGCGAATTAAGAAGCTTAACTCGATGCTCTGCCACACATTCATCTAGAGCGTCGATACATATGAATGTACGCTTTTCTGAAGAGGTAGTCTGCAGCATCTTCACAATATCGGAAAGTCGCGGTCTCCGCCCACCAATGGCCCCCCTTTGATCTTCATACGCTTGCGCCATTTCCCCCGATACCCCTTCCGGCCCGCCCACAACCTGTTTCAGCAGGGCGCCCAGCATACTCGTCGATGACTGCTCCTTTTGGGCGGCGAAGTCAAAGTAAAAGCACGCAACGGCGACATTTTGTCCTCTAGCCTGATCGCACAAGCTATCTACCACCAATGAGCTGACATTGCGGCTTGTCAGCGTTTGCCCTTTTCTTTCCACCCCTCAAGGTTCGTCTTGTTACCAAATATGAGTCTTGCCGACCCCCGGATCTCCATAGCAAAACAAAACTGCGTCATTGGATTCACCTCCCCCACTGCCGGTGCACCAGCTTCTAAAGCCTTCGGTTTGTAAGAGCCATTCTCCTACATTTTCGACTCGGCCGTCCTGGATGTCCTGGTGCCGTAACCTGGGCTCCAGTGGCGATAGCCAGGTCAAGATTTGAGATTGGGCATCGACAATGGTACAGTTGTTCCATACCTTATTATAGGAGTTGGCAGTATTAAAGGAGTTGGTATGAGACATCTTCGCTGTTGGGTTGGGAAAGTGGTGGAGGATAGGTGTTGAACTGGTTAGTTGTTGGAATGGCTGGGAGCTGAAGAAAAGCGGGGTGTTTTGTGGAACCTCATTGCATCCCTTGCCTTGTTTTCGAATCAACATACCGTAAAGGGGGAGCCAAGATCAACAGGCAAGAAATAGGAACATAGGGGCCTTCCCTGTGCTAGTACTCGAGCACTGCCTTCTTTACTCGTACTCGTACTGGTTCAAATCCCTGTGCGCCCCCTGTTTAACCCCTTGTCACCCGCCACTTTTTGCGCCTCAATGTTCCTATACATCTTGCCTGTTACTTGAAAAACGTCAAAAGAGCAGTTGCCACCCAATACCAATAAGGATACTCGAGTATAGAGGCCAGAGAAATTGAATTAGATATGAAGATATGAAGAAAAAATACAAACCTTGTACCACATCACGGTCATGGATCCGTATGACAGCTGTGGAAAAGCAGCGGTATGGATTTTGGGTCAGAGTGTTAATGGTCTCGAGAGCAATACAAACAATGAACCTGCCGACCATGAAGATGATGATAGAGAGGGAAATGAAGGTGAAGGCGGAGATGTACCTATAGCGGGGACGCCCTGCTGTATAGAAAGAAAGATGGATCCTATGGTTGCAACTAAACTGTAAAGGCTCAAAGCAGATCAACAGTAGGTAAAGATACAAGTACAATAAACAGTCTTTCACGAGTGAAACCATCCCCAATTCTATTGTAGGAGCACCACATAAACCCCAAAAACTCACTGTTCAGCCAAACCCTTGCCCATCGTCTTAGATGCCGGTCACCTCACCTATAAACTACTCGTACAGCGTACCATTTCCGAAGAGCAGTACCCAGCCCACGCTAGCATACTTTCTCCAATCCACCTACACTCAATTCTGCCCCCCGAATACCGGTACGCTACGAAGGTTTCCCATTATTCCCGTGTGCTCGCACAGGGCCCAACAAGCACTGCCTGCTTCCTTTGATTCCAAGCGCGTAACTCAGATTCTTGAAATCCTGCCCGCATATAATAATCAAATGGGAAGAGGAACCCCCTCTTTGGAGCCTGCAATTATTCAGCTAGAGAGTTATTGTTTATAAAGACATGTTACCCAATGCTATACTCCCTACCATTTATCCATTTTATTTTTTGGAGACTTGGTGGTTGAGATACAGTACTTGCATGTCAAAATCTCCACTTTCTAAGTAAAACGGTGGCCAACCCCCCTGCCGGATATGTTAGTCACACTGGTTGGAACATCCTTTTCTGGCTTCAAATCTTGCTTTCATGGATTGGGCACCACAAAGACAGAAGGACCAAAGAAATGGTTGAACAGCGAAGCCAATACCTACAAGATGGGTGAAACAAGTTTGTAGACACCTCACCCTAGCACCTGGCACGACATATCAATGACAAATTCGATTGTGACAATGACCCCACAATGCCAAAGCCTAAATGCGTGGAAAATCGAGAAATCGACCACAAGGATCGTAATTCCATGATGGAAAAAGCATGCCACTGGTCAGTCATGCCGAGGAATTGCTGGAGAACTCAATGTTTCAAAAAGTACCGTCCACAAAACCGCCACCCCTTGGCAGAAGGAATGTAAAATAGATCCTGCACTGCGTGGGCAGGAACACCAAAAAACAAAGACAATAGTCAGAAAGCGATAAGGAGTATGATACCCTCAATATGCTTCCCACATCATCGAGTCCGTATTTTCGCGCATAGTTACCAAGATGGTGCTACTACCGTTCCCAACTTCAATAGTTCTCATTCTCTCCAAGAGTACCAGTACGGTACCCAAGGATCGCGCAAAACTAGTGTCTCAAAGACTCAAACCCCCCACACCCCACCACGACATTGCAGTGACGGTGGCTGCCACCCCTGCGAGTACGCTTTACATTCCGGGAGCGGGCCTTCGCATGAAAAAATTATCCACTGATCAAGGCAGACGGTAGAGCCCCGGCAAGGATCTCCACGGCCTAGCCGGCGACCCACAGTCATTATCAGTCCCTCTTATCATATCCGGTCACCTAAAGATCTCACAATCAATAAACAAACGGGCATAGGAAAGAAAACGCTGCAGTACACTTTTGCACCCGCACAACCTTCCACATCCCAACAATTTTCGGATGTCCGAGGCTACTCACAGCCTGGCACAGCGCAAGCACAACCTCTCCTCCCGCGATCTGGGCAGGGCTTTCTATTTCCTCCCATTGTAAAGGCTGAAGAACAAGCACGATACTACACTGGAATTAAATTCCCGCTGATTTCTATGTTCGGAAGGGGCGGAGGAGAAATTCGAAGGCAAGAAAGAAGAGCGAGGAGGGTGGTCTAATTAGATCTACAAATTCACGAGATGGGGGGGAAGGCCTTGAGGGGGCCTAGGTGAGGTTTTAGTGGGGATAGTATAAAACTTTTTTCTTTTTCAACGGATGAACCATTTTTCCGTGGCACCTCTGGCCCGCCGGGAGGCGTATTGTACTGTACGGTACGAGTACTCGAGTACATACAAGTACGGTACGTACCGGTATGATACTCAAGCACCATCCAGACATGGCATATCACAAAAGCACTGGAGTGGTAATGATATCTGGGATGCCTACTCGAGTACATGGAGCTGGTGGGCCTAATTGAGGCGTGTTAAGCGATATCTTCGACGAGGGCTGGATTTTTTTTTTTGTTGGGGTTCAGCTGCCAGCGAAATACTGGTATGATAGCACAACAAGGTTTAGTTGAGCCTCAAGTCAAAAACTCCTTCCCACAAGACAAAGTCCCGACGATGTGCTGGATCTGTTCAACGAGCGAGACGGATTTTCGTGTACGGTCAGGGAAACAAAGGTATTCTTTTCAACTCATCTAGCCTTTGAAACGAGGTAAGTGGATTCTAGCGCTTATACCGAATTATTATTATTATTATTATGATTATTACTATTGTCATTGTCATCACTGTTTTCATCCAAAACCCACTTTCCCAACAACCACATGTCAAGCAGCTTAACACTACTCCTACTGAGAGCAGACCGTCAGTATCCCAGCGGGCCATCACGATATCGATAGACTATTGCGGCGCTGGTTTCCTAAGTCCAACAGCGGAATGCATTCCTCTTTGCCCCTCCCAATATCAGGAGGAGGATGTTCCCATTCCTTCTGGAGGCTTTTGCCGCGGGAAAAGTAGGCCTCCCTCCGAGAAATCTCTGTGTGTCAAGACTCCCAACAATATTCCATTGCGCAGCCTCAAAAGGTTGAGAGCTTCATCATGCAGGGGCCGACAAGCGAGCTTCCCAATCAAAAATGAAATAGACAAGAAATAAAATATAATAAATAAATTCGCTCCCCCCCCCATACTCGGACATCATTTGCAGGGAAAAACAGAGAGGATCGCTGGCACCTTGCACAACACGCGTACACGTGTATATATCCTCATTCTTGTCTTCTTCTTCTCCTCCTCTTCTTCTTTCCAGATCACATATACTTTCTCCTCCCTCCAATTCTTGGCCATCAATATCGGCAGATACGATGCAAGCCGCCGTGGAATCCTTCATCCCATCGCTAAAGGTAGCGTTTCCTCCAAGTTCATGGCTTGCCCTACTGCCATCCCCGTCCACCGCTTCCCCGACAATTCCACCTTCAGCATCAAAGTACCCTTTCTCCATCTCCGAATCCCTCTACACTGCCTTCCTCGATCCCCGGGTGCCATTGTCCATTGCAGCGATCTATGCCGCCGCCGTGCATCTTCTCAATTCCCGATGCAACGGGAAACCATACTACATTGCTACGACACGGATCTTTAAGGCATTCGTACTGCTTCACAATCTCTTCCTAGCCGTTTACTCGTTGTGGACATTCATTGGGATGGTCGGTGCCATTCACCGATCAATTGTGACTTCTAGGGGAGTACCTGGAGTGGTTGAGTCATTGTGCAAGATTAGGCCCGAGACGAGATTCGAAGGTGTGGAAATTAGAGAAATGGAAGGAGGTGTTGGGCTCTGGGAAGAAGGGTTAGCATTTTACGGGTGGCTCTTCTACTTGAGCAAGTTTTATGAGGTCTTGGATACTGCTATTATCATTGCGAAGGGAAAGAAGAGCAGTCTTTTGCAGACTTATCACCATGCCGGTGCAATGATCTGCATGTGGGCTGGAATAAGGTTTGTCAACATTTTCCCCTGACAATCGCTACCTCTAGATCCCAAGGCTAACTGGTAATTTCATAGATTCATGTCACCACCTATCTGGGTCTTCTGCATATTCAACTCACTTATCCATACCCTCATGTACTTCTACTACACCCTCTCTACCGTTCGCATCCCCGTCCCGAATGCTCTCAAGCGCAGCCTTACTTCCCTCCAAATCACCCAATTTGTTGTTGGTGGCTCACTCGCTGCTTTACACCTCTTTGTCTACTTCACTCCTACCACTTACCTCCCAGGCTCCCTAACTGAGGCCGCTCCGTCCTCCTCAGCATCCGCTTCCGTTTCCAACCATGGAGTGCCACTGGATGTCAAGGCACCCGGTATGGTTCACTGTCTATCGAATCCTGGAGAAGTCTGGGCTGTCGTTGCCAATGTTGTTTACCTCACACCACTGACGTAAGTCTATCCCCATACTTCAAGCAACAGATTGGATCAAAAACTCACTGCCAAACAGTTACCTATTTGTCAGCTTCTTCGTTGAATCCTACACCAAACGTGGGAAGACCAAACAGGCTGCAAAGGCCGCTGCTCGCGCCGAGAAGTCGGCTCGATGAAACGCTCAAAAAATCACCGACCTCCTTGCACGAGATGAAATGAATAAAACCAAGAAAAGATCATCCTTTTTTTTTTTTTTTCCCAACGGTTTGACGAATGTAGATGGGCATGCTGCGGACAAGGTTAGGTTTTATGTGTTATACGAACATTGGTAGGGGAAAACAAACCCCTCTCCACAATTCTTGCGGGGGGTGAGGGGCTGTATATAATTACTCTTTCTCTTTTCTTTTCATCATTCTTCCTTTTTAAAAATCAATGGAGTTTTGCTTTTTACAAATATAACAATATCCCGATTTGCTACCAAATCATGCGCCGAGAAGTATTCATACTCGAGTACACGGATTGAATTGAGCCACCCGACCACCAGAACGACTAACTGATGGTAGAAGAAGAAGAAGGGAACTATGCTAGTGAATTACCATACTGCAATGCGCGTGTATCCCAATCTAACAGCTGGCACGTACTCGTACACGAACAACCATAGCCGCGCCGAAACGGTAACGTGTTCCACTGCGATAACTCGGCCAACAGCAACAGCCAACCACCTAGTCCCACGAACCGCTACAGCAGCTACCTATCATAACTCATGACACATAATCTATGTTTTCTACTCGAGCACATACGGTACACCTTCCTCTACATACCATACCACCACCACCTCCTCCTCCCCCAGCACAATCACACAATATCACCCGTTTGTTCCCGGATTCTGGGCGTCATATCAACCAACCCCTTGTTCGGCGGGAAAAAAAAAAAACTTATAATCCGTATATTATAAGAGCTCGGTGACACAAAAGGGATACTTGTACAAGTTTAGCCAAGCGCCACAAAAGTGCACAATGAGTTTTTTTGTTTTGTTTTGTTGAACGTTGGCGGTGAGTGGGTGAATGAGTGAGTACAAGTACGGTAAGTGAAGCCAGCTGGAATGGGGGTTGCCGTGGGAGAATCAAGTTCCATGCAAATTGGCTGTTTTTGGTGGTGCATTTGGGCTGCTCTCGGAACTCTACAGTACGGTATCATAGCACTCACTCGGAATTCCTAGCACGGTTTCTGTAGACCTGGTGTTCAATTATGCGTACAGTATGTGAATCTCCAGGTCAAATCGTGGCGTCTGAAGAATCATCGCATTTTTTTTTTTTTTTTTTTTCTTTTCTTCCCTGACGCTTCGGTCGCAAGAAGGTACCTGTTGGGAATGGAGGTTAGTTTCCTTCTGCCGCCAAGCTCGTGCGAGGCTGGTGACAAGAATGGTGAGCAGAATGGTATGTAACGACCCAAACCATGCTACTCCACACACCTCCATCTGATATATTTGGAGGCTGTAAAAAAAAAAATTGAAAAATTGATAGAATGGTCTGAGATCCTCTCAAATATCGTCCCAGGTGCTCATAGATTATTGAAGAATTGTTGGGTACTTTGGCACCCAATATGGTAGAGTTGAAGTTGAAAACAGCGCCAAGCCTTGCTATCTCCCACACAAAATGGTTATAGATTGTGTGAAAACCAATGGACTATCCGTAGCTCTCTTGTTAATTCCTCAGCCAGTTTAGATCCAGAGTTCTACACAGTTGGAAAGTAAAGCCCATGGGATTGTTTCACAAATAGATAAAGATTTGGTTTGGTTTGCTTCATTGCATCAATGGTTTGAAAGTCATAAATATGGCTGTTTTCAGTGGAAAATCCTTATACTGCTCACCATTTTTGTCACCAGCCTCGTACATTGATGAACCTTCCACCTTCTGCTCCCAATCACCATCTCCACCCTCAACCACACCTTACCCAAATCAAACCATTAACGCTCAACCAAACTAAATACAGCCCCACCTCACAACCAAACAATGTCCAAAAAGCGAAAGCACACCTCTACATCCTCCTCCAAGCACCCGCACAAAAAGCACAAAGCATCTCCGCAACCCCACCATCACCAAAACCCCAACCCCAAATCCACACCCAAACCGACCATTAAACAGCCCCCGCTACCACAAAAAAAGCCCACCCTCTTCCGCCCCAGCTCGAGAATCCTCCTCCTAGGTGAAGGGGACTTCTCCTTCGCCGCCTCATTAGCGCGTCACCACCACGTGCGACACTTGACAGCGACGAGCCTAGATAGTGAAGCTGAGCTATTGGGCAAGTACCCGCAGGCGGCGGGGAATGTTGCTGTGGTGCGGGGGATCACTGGCGGTGGGGGGGTGGT
>QFET01006220.1:0-13884 GCA_003316355.1 Tuber calosporum | reverse complement strand
GAGCAGGGGGTGGGAGTAGGGGGGGTGGAGAGGGGTTTACTCAGCGGCGGTTCCAGCTCCTAGGAAGGACGTTAGCTTCTTACCGATAAGGATAGATAGAATAGCTGGACAGAGGGGGGTGGAAACTACCAGCACACCAGATCTGGGGAGAGATGTAATGCAATTTCTCACAGTTTTTGTCGGCGACGATGGGACCGCTAGTAGCTCTTGTATCTTTATCCCACCGTTCCAACAATTAGCCACCTCCTCTCCTTCTCCTTTTCCTCATCCAGCAGCTTCTTCTTCCAAAGGGACGTAAGTGGCCACAAACCAGCAGCTATGACAACCCCCCCATCAAAAATACATCCGACGATGGTAGTTCCTGTAGAAGTAGCTTTGGGTAATGGCATGCCCTTTGCGTGCAGCGCCGCATTACGGGTGTGGTTGGAGAAGTCGAAGCCGGGCATTCTGATATTGCCTTTTTTTTTCTTACCACCAGTGTTTATCGGGAGATGGGTTGACGATAGGCTGGTGATGGGTTGGTGATGGACGGATGGAAGGAGGTGGGATGCCTGGTGGGAGTTTGGTGGTTGAAGGTGTGAGGTGAGGTTGGGGGCTCTGTATTGAGAGCTCGACCGGGAACATTACACCCACTTCTTGGCATCCCACATTTCGGTCATTTTTTGTCACTCGAGGTGGGCCCTGATGGGGTGGTGGGGTGTTTCTTGGGCACTTGGTAGGAGTTGACCCAGGAAGTTTATGGTGACTATTAGGAGAGGTTTTCGAATATTCTATTTTTCTGTGAGAGGAACTAGCTATGACCCTCCCGCAAGTATTACAATAGAGACACAGACACCCGACGACCATGCTATCCGTCGAACTTCTTCAACTATATTTGGTGGTGCCAGAATAAAGATAACTTCAACAGGCGTTGCCAGAATTGCTGATTAAGCCAGCTTCAGGTAGCTCCAAAACCCATCGTACTGTTCCACCTGCTCCTCCCTAACGCCCTCCTGCTCCTCCCTCGTTTCGAGAGCCTTGACTTTCCCGTCGCCCCACTCTGCCAGAAATTCCTTCAGAGCCGTAACCGTCTCCTCATCATCCTTGGCTATGAAAGCAACAGCATCATACCCACCAGCTCCAGGAACCACGCCACCAAGCACCCCAGGGACACCCGTGCACGCTGCGTCCAGCAGCTTCGTCTGCTCCTCCGGCTCAATGGGTACGCCCGCCGCCACTCCCATGGCGCGGATGTTCTTCCTAATATCCAGGATCTGCTTTCTAACACCGTCATGGCTACCCTCACTCAGCTGCGCAAGTAAATCAATAAGTCTACGATTTTCCCTCTCGAGTTCATCCCATTGCTTATTCGCAGCCTCCTTCTCACTCTCCCGCCAGGCGAGGACCTTCTTGACCATTCCAGGAGTAGAGCTTCCACAGTCAACATCTCCCATAATCACCCTCACGCCCTTCGGAATCCTCGCCTTCTCAATCCCCATATCCCAGCTCTTATCCACAGCCTCTCCCAGTTCTTTGGAGAACCCGGGTGTATTTGCTTCTGGGAGTGCTTGTAGAATCGACGGGGAGAAGCGGTGGTATACACATGAGCCGAAGACTGCTGCTGCTACGTCAAAGCCACTCCCAACATTGCCTTGGGCTGCGCAGTGGGCTGCTTGTGAGAGGTTGTGAATTTTTGTCAAGTTGGAGGAGACAGGGAGCTGGAGGGGGGAGTACGTTCGAAGGAGGCACGTTGTTAGGGAGGTGACTAACGCTGCAGAGGAGCCGAGGCCGGTTTTGTGGGCGGAGGAGAGAGGCACGTTCAGGTTGTTGAAACGCTGGGGTGACGTGGCAGAGGCTGGCTGGGAATAGTAGTCGTTGTCCGCTAGGATTGTGATTTCGCTACTAGGTATCTTGGATAAGGAGAGGTATGAGAGCACGTAGCAGATGGTGGTCTCGACAAAGATGTTGCCGGAAGAACTAAGTAGAAATTAACCCCCAATTGGGCTGAAATTTCGGCTAGGAAAAGGTACTCTTTATCTGTAACGTACTCCACAGATACCCCATTTTCAGAGGGAGATACTGTGTACCTCCATGTTGCATTTGAAAATTGAGGGGACCTAACGACTATTACCCCGGTTTCTGAAGCTGAGATTGCAGAGATTGTATGAATTCTGGCGCTTAGGCTGAATACCAAGCCAGAGCAGTTCCTGTCGAGGACAAGGTAACCCCCTGTGAGGAGGACCTTCCCCGGTGCTGAGGCGGCAACTGACATAAGTGTTTAATCCAGGTATGATACAAAGCTGGTGATTGCAAGGCTTGAATTTTATCTCAGTGGGGAAATCACAAAATTGCGGGGGTTAGGCTTGAAGTTCTGAAGTGGCCGGGTAACCTGAGCAAATGTATCTTAATACCTCGCACTTTACCGTACAAGTGCAGTACAGTAAGTTACTGAAATAGATGCAAGTAGGGAGGTTTCAACAAGTCTTGGAACCCATCAGTCACCACGGCAAAGTCACTCGAAGTTTGAAGTAATTTGGTTGGTGAGAAAGACATTTGTTTTTTCATCTAAATCCCATCGTCTCAACCCACGCGCCATATTTTATGCCCGGAACTTAAGTGTTGGAAGATAAGATATCCGAGTCACCCTGGTCAAGAATAGCCATAGTCGAGCAGCGGAAGAGTTTACCACAGGCAGTACCAAGTTCAATCTGTACAACCCGATAATCAGCGGAGTTATCCCTCCGAAGCACCCCGCTTCTTCTCAGGGATGAAGTCGCAGTCCGAAGAACCACTTCTCCTTCGAGAGCATCATGTGATGGTGGAAGAATGGAACGGTTATCTTACGTTGTTACCAGCAAAGTGGTGAACGTGGCACTTGCCCAACATGGAGTAGTACTCGAGTTCAGACTTCCGGAGAGGAGGTGTGTTGCCTATCGAATTATTAGGCTGTATTCGGAACACAGCCTCGTAGATCAGAGGCTCTAGACATACCAGCAATGATAACGAGCTTAGCCTTCCCAGAACGGAGAGTCTTTAGGGTAGACTTGTAGCCAAGCACGTACTTCCCTGACTTCATGACGAGAGCCAGGCGGGTGTTGATGCTGTCGGCGGTCTTCTTGGTCTTCTTTGTTGGGGCTGTAAATCTGATATTAGTCTTTGTACCGAAGAAAATCCATCTGCGGAGGGGATTTTGGGCATACCCATCGCTGCGCTTTGGTTTGTAGAAGCACTCCGGTTTCTCTTGGGACGTAGCTGGTGGGTGGTGGATGAGTCTGTGAATATTCACTTATGTCGGAGGAATTATTTGATACTTCGGGAGGAGAACGCTTCTTGAAATTTGATGCTCCAAATGGTGTGGGAGAAAAGTGACTCTTTTAGGGCAGGCCCTAATCTAGAATTTTTGAGACGACCCTATCCGATCGTCCTGCCACAACTCCTCCCTTGAAAAACGAGTGACAATCATGATACTGTAGTACCACACTCCTAATAATATGATACAGTAGGAGTGCTGAACAATTCACTCAAGTATACAAGTATTTTACTGCTTTCCCTGTAAGAGTACTGTAACAGGTTGGAGCGACTACAGTATTTTCTCCGCTTGTTGCAGGGTAAAAACGGGTGTCTCGGGAAATTTTAGACACTAGCTTAGTTAGTGACCCTGAGCGGAGTAGGGCCGAATGTAGCAGTGCGATGTTTGCCCAAATCAGACGTCGATATATACATTCCTAGCAAGGAAGATGTCAAAGTGCGAGCTATGATACCGCGTAAAATTTGTAGAGTGACCAGAGGTCACGGAACGGCCCAAGACCAAAGAAACCCTATCCTTTTGCATACGAAATTCTTCTAGCTATTAACAACGCAAAAAAACAAAAAAAAAGCAAAAAAACTCAAAGCACCACCCCGGACGAGGGAGACGCGAAACCAGTAGAGAAAACATGTATCAGGGCTGTGCAGTACTTGATCCTCTTCCCTCAGAGCTACCAATAAAAAGGCTGCGGTACTCCACCGCCAACAACTTCATCAATTGACCGCCTTCCTCCTCAAGCTCCAAGAGAGTCTTTCCCTTGAGATCGACTTGGCCCTCTAGCCAGGTCAAGAAATCTGTGCTAGGAGTGCAAGCTTTGTCACCTGGGTACTTACGCTTCAACGCACTCAAGGCGCTGAATATCTTGCTCTTGAAGTCGTCATTCTCAAGGTATTCCTGGTTGGATCGGTTCAAAAGGGCATCCTCAAAAGGCTGATAGAAGTTTCTCTCATCGCTGAGGACACGATCGGGGCGGTGACGATTTGGGATGCTATCTTGCTTTTTGATACCAGCCTCGGCCTTCAATTCCGATTCCGCACGCATATCATCATTAAGGAAGTTATCCTCGACAAAGGTGGCAGTCTTAACCATGAACTCGGCGTCGCCTTGCGCGAAAAGGCCTTGGAGTGTGTGCATTCCACCTCCAATAAGGAACTCGGATCGGGTGAGAGGAGACTTGATAGCTTTGTTGAGGGCATACAGGATCCGTGCCTTGGCACCAGTATCCTTCTCTATCTCCAGAGACGATAAGAGCGAGTGAATCAATGGGACATGTGGGTCTGAGGTGGCCGAGGCGAGAGCCTTAGGATTGTTTGACAAGGCACTCCCCAAAACAAGGGCGGAACTCGACCTGATGGAAGCATCAGGGGCGCTTCTGATCAGACGTAACAGACTAGCGACATAGCGTGGAGCTGAGACTTGGATTCCCCAGTAGATTTCGTGCGCAGGGTCCTCAAGCGAAAGCAGAGCATTGGCGATCTCAGAGGTTGGTCGAGAGGATGGATCAAGGATTATTTCCAAAGATTCGCTAAACGCCACATCATCCCCAAAAGCAGATAATGGGGGTTTGATAGCTCCGTCGTTGGAACTCGACACCCGTTGCTTAGGGGAGTCATTAGATGGTAATGATTCCACCTCCTGATTTGGCAGCACTACTACACCATTGGTAGCTTCCGAGCCGTCGTCTACGTTGAATTTCGCTTCCTTAAGTCCAGTTTTGAGGTTGAGTCTGTAATGAAGGCCAGGGGGTAATTCCTGATCGTCGTGCACAACTTGAAATTCATGGGTAGGTTGGAAAAGCTTGGGGTAGCAAGTTCCGCTATGGCAAATGGGGTCCGATGAACCTTCGTACGAGACGTGCTTCGGTTGAATATGGGTTTGCTGAGCGACAACAGGGGCGACGAAAGCTAGCGCAGCTACGAGATAAGGGGGAAGCAAAGACCTCATGGTTGACTCTACTACCATAAAGGTGGCGTCTTATCTAAGCGAGCGTCAAGAGGAGGAAATGAAGGTGTCAGGAATGAGAAGCTGGTATCGTTGATGGGTGAATGGAGAAGAATAGGGGGGTGCTGTACTTGTAGGGTATGGTGGGTAACCGAGGGTGCCGTGCCAGTATTATATTGAATTTAGGTACGGTGGGAGTAAGTATGATACTTGTATATCATACATAACACGATAATATTATGTGAAGGGGGAAGGAGTGCCGACAGCCTATGTGTCTTCACCGATGAAGACAGTTTACTGTACTACAAAGGATTCCCTTCGTCATCAACTCCTGGTGGCACTGCGCAGTATCAGACAAAGTACCGGTAGGGGGTGCCTGGTTGCAGCGCCAAATTTCTGCTTGACAAGGTGCATAATAGGGCAGCAAGCACCACCGTTTCCCACAGGGGTACCTGTTGTACGAGCACAAGTACAAGGTCCGGAAAGGCGTTATGGAACAGTTGTTTAAGGCTAACCAGCGGAATATATACCTGTCTGCCACCAACAAGAGGTTCTTTCCGTTGTACTCGTACTGTACAAGTACTGGTGTGGCGGAGTTTGCTAGTTGGAGGATGTGGTCCTGTAACTGCCTGGGTTTTGCCCTGCAGAGATTTCAATATGGAAGAGAGAGCTCTTGGCGTGCAGGTTTTTCCTTTATGAGGCACAGCTCCTTCATTTCTTAGTTGAGATAGACAAGCCATCAGACAACACTTCAATAACACACACACACACTCTCTCTATTGGGCTAAGTCCCACCTTTCATTCCTTCCTCTTGTCCCTACATCAGCAAAAAAAATTCTCCCTCATGTATTACCTATATATCTCCCTGAACAGGCTGGTAATACCAGCTCCCACTGTCTTTCCAGTCCCTCCCGTAATTCTATCGTTGTCAGAAAACTCCCGGGGCCTCCCCACAGCTCAATCTAGACCCCCAACCTCATTCATCCCTGTCTTTTATCCGTAGCCCTGTGCTTACTTCACACCGGAATCCATCTCGCCTAACTGACCCGCGTTTTTTTTTTGGCTTTTCCCGCCGCGCCACTTTGGACGTTGTGCAGCTCATTCTTCCCTGTCTGAGTCCGGAAAAACGTCTCCGTGTCTCGGCTCCCTATCATAACTCGGCACTTTCCCTTCCCCCTGATTTCTCCGTTATGGACGCCGTTCCCCTGGGGACATTCCTCACACTATAATATGCTCTCTTCCCACCTGTGTTGTTCCCATATAAACCTTACTTGTTTCCATAGTACGCGTTTGTAATTAATTCTTTCGCGCCACACACTGAAGTCTGACCTCAATCCGCTCCTCATCGTCTTCTTTGAGACGCCATGAATACCTTAAACTTTACTATTTTATTCTCATCCCTGCTCGCTTAGAAAATATCATTATATGTCTAATTTGCGCCGCTCTGTGTTCCTACGAATGTATTTATCTTACTTTGTTTAATATATTCTATTAAATGTTTCTAAATCAATCCTATTATTTACATACCAGTGTTTATTAACTACTCCGGCACCCTCTGGTACTAAATGCGCCATGCCCATTATCCTTTTGATGCCAACTACCCTTTCCGCTGTCCTATTTGGCCCTTTCGCCGTCCCCAAAGTGACAGTAACAAGTCCTGTAATATCGCTTAACTTCCCCGAATTCTCAACATAGAGTCTATCTACCAATACCAATCTATCTACATTACCCATTGTTAACTCCCAAACATTCATTATTGATACCAAGTGCGCTGGGTAATAGCCTTTCAACGCCCCATAAATACTTTTATTACCTGAATCCACCCAGACCCAATAGTTTCTACTCCGACCCGTGGACCTCCAAAGCTGAGTGCCTGTACACCGAAGATGGTGCCATGTAACCTCTCGCGCGTCCTGAAAGTCCTCAACTGGAATGTGTAAAAGCCGACATATCTCGATGGGAAACTGCTTGACCGTATTCAGATCATGGTGTAGACTTACAGATGATTTCCGTCGATAATAGTCGAGTCAAAGGTGGGGGAGATTTTTCAACATCTGACTGAATTGAGAAACAGTTCTGATCGTTGCTGTAAAACCCATTGGTTGCGTAGTTATGGATCTTACCCTCTGCTTGTGCTCCTAGTCACGTTGTTCGTCCTCAATAGCACGTGGTAAATACGCTTCAACATTCATTTCATGAATTTTGAAGCTGTCAAGCCTGGCATACATTCTCAGGATTTGATTGCTCGCATCGTTTATATTTGACCGCTGGTAACCCTCTTTGATCATTGTTTCGTGATTTGACTTCCCCGACTCCGTAGAATACATTTCAATATTCCCAAAGCGCCATACATGGTCCCCAAAGTGACTCAGCAGGTGTATTTTAACAAAGTTAAAGTCTACATCCTCATCGTAGATATCAGCGACAATTCCATCTAAATCGCGACACTGTTCGTCCGCAATACGACATCTTTTGGCTGCTGTGGCTCCGGAAAGGCGGTGTTGATTAAGTACTTGGCTATTCTTACCCCTAATACTCGTACTCACCTCTCGCACCTTTCTCGTAGTGGACTTATCTTTTCGGTACTCCTTAAAAACATCATTGTGATCGTGAAAGGCTTTTAGGAACTGTTCGAGGTATTGAATTGTCTCATTGGTATGGCTTGTATATTATGACATTAGGGTAAAGTCTACAATCGATCCGATACAGGCCAAAGCTTTGGTAAATACGGGACGTTCTATGGCACTTGGACAACATAACGAAGCTGTAAAACACAGTAGTATTACTTTAACCAGATTCCTCATCTCTTTTCCGGTCCACTGCGAGATCCGAGTGTATTCTTTGTTCGGCGCAGAATAACCGGGATAAACAGCCAAACTCTTCCAGATCGCATCGAATGTTTGTAACCGCTTGAACTTCTTTAGATCTCCAATTACCCATTTCATAAGGTGTGCTTCGAATATTCCGAGGTAAACAACGTGAAGAATATCGGGTTTGGGCAAGTCGTACAGTTGAAAGTTCTGAAGACCCCGAAAGGCGCTTGACAGCAATTTGAACCCATGATCTGTGAGTATTTGCCCTGCTTGTTGTCGTTATCGCAGTACCGGTTGAAGAGATTTTCGTATTTTCTATAATCTCGTTTTGCCACGGGCGTCTCAAATGGGACCCTAATTGTTGCGGTCGTACCTCACAGACAGTGCACTGATTCTGTTGAATACCGTGCAATGTGACATTTTCCAAGTGATCTGCAATCCAAGCTGCGAGACGTGGAAAACATTTTCTGACCTTTCCATCAGCACATTCAACCTCAATTCCGGCGTTTCCCAACCCAACCATTGGGGCAAATATCACTTCTATCAAATCACAAAGAATCTCATTGTTGACCTGCCTTTGCCGTGCATCTCGTGCTGCTACTCCAAGCATCTCCGGGTGTATGGGCAAAAGCGCCAAAAGGACGGTCGCATGTTTCGAGGCCTTATTCCGCGTTTTCGATAGGATATTCCCAATTGTCATATAGATTGGCTAGGCTTTCTTATCTCCCGAAAAATTCGTTAAAAATATAACATCTGAGGCGCATATCATCGGTACAAGCATTGCTCCATCAGGCAATGTATCCTTTGTTGGCTGTTAATTTTGGGTTCTGACACGCGGTGTGGATGCGCAGTGGAACGTCGCATTTGAACCAACCTGTATTTCCGACCACCAATCCGCCGTGTGCATTTCGAAATAAACTCGCAGTGGTGGCTCTTCACTATTCCATTCCTTGACCGGGGCGTAAACTAAATCTTGTGCAAAACATCTTTGACTAAGTAGATATCTAGCACAATCAATAGGATTGCGGAAGAAGAATTTCTGTGTCGAGGAAGCTTTATCGGGTTCTTCCCTGTCGGGTATTTCCTATATACGGTCATTATTGGACGTTCTGAGGGTAGATTTACGTACAGCTTCGCTAAACGATACAAACCCCTCTTTCCAGCTCTTCATCCCCATACCTGATTCGAACTCATCAACAGCCTCAAGGAGCTGATAGCTAGATTTAATATTACTGTCTTTGGGCCCCAAGTTCATCTTGAAATATCTGTTGATGTGATCCTTTGTTACCTTCGCTTCAATAAACCAGCGTGCATGCTCAAATTCAGACTTGGTTCTGAATTGTAGCCACCTCTCATCTTAACAATTTTCTCGCTGTACAACGTCCCGTATAGATCTCCCTGCAGTGGCGTGTTTCGTCGGTATGGGTAATCCAACCCATGGTGCCCTTCCCTCAGTATCAGAACAATTGTCGCTTTCCACGTCCAAATCACCAGTGTTTCCGTCACTGTCAAGCTCATTTTCGTCTATATTCAGTTCAATTTCTGAGAATTCGTTACCGATCGGATCGAAACGTTGGTCAGAGTCTACCGGTAGCGTGATCTGAGTTGGACGTTGTTCGCCGCAAATGGGCTGTTTGAGTGTTCTCCGAGATTGTACAAAGTCAAAATGTGCGGTTTCCATATGGTTTCTATACCATGTACTGGACTTGTATTTTTTCCTGCAGTACGGACACTGGGACTCTTGTACCATTCTGTAAGATATTAGTTTTAACGTGAAACAGTACAACAAAGACGCGAACAAACCAAACTTACTTTCAGGACTGGTCTGACCTTGTACTTAAACATGTGTGACAATCGGATAGCTAGTTTCTTGACCGGAGCTGCACTTTAGAGATAGATGGTATGCGATAAGGTACCAATGGAACGAACCTTGTGCCACTAGAACTTAGAGTTAGAGATATGGCAGGGGGAGAAAAAAAAATCGAAAACTATCCAGATACACGGTATGGCCCATGGGCGCTGCTGTTTTTTTCCTCACCTACCCTTGAGCAAAATTGTAATGAGGGCACAGATCGTGTCCGTTCTTCGGCCCTAAACTCCCTCCCCACAACCTAACCTGAACTAGGCACAGGGCTTTTTATCCGGAGAACATCTCCCCTTGATGATCTATATTTATCGTAGCACAAACAATGAGAATTTATCTTTGAGATCCTGAACGTTGTTCGGCTCATTGCAGACTTTGAAAATGCTAAACATCATGTCAAGTGCCTATACGTGAATTTCCCTTATCCGAACCTATACCAAGACAGCAGGGGTAGTCCCCAGCCCACCAATCACATCGCCGTACCTCAATCCTCTCTTGAAAAGCTTGTTCATGTTTGTTCGACTTACCTTTCAAGTGTACAAGCTTACTTTGTAACCTTATTGTAACCGTACGCCTGTACTATTTCGTACAGGCTCAGAAGAACATTCAACATTCAATATATGACGTTCAACGGTCTCTTTCAAACTTGTCAGAATCACTAGAACTCTTGATATAGCGACAAACACCTTGAATAGTAAGTTCTTCCTTGTTATATAGACCCGCTCTACCCTGCCCTTTCTCTTTCTTCTTCTTCATTCACCAAATCCTCTAGCAGCCTCTAAACGTCCTTTTCGAGCAACAAACAGCCACTTTTGTCTTTACAACAACATCTTATACTGCCGGTACTGTAATTCTTTTGCGCGATCATAAAGTCTCACTCACACTTCAAGCCAACCTACAGTAAGTCTCATACATCGTTCCTAATGTCTAAAATGAGCCGTTCTCAGGCCTTTCATTAGCTACCGTATACTGATCGCTGTGCGCAGAATCACTTACCGTTGAAGCCCTCAGTCACTTCTCCCGGTAGTTTTTCTAGTATAGCTTTGTCATCCTAGGCATCTTTTTTAAACCCTCGCTCGTCCCCGCGAAAAATCCAGTCACGGTAGAAACAACCATTTTCGACCCTATAGAGGTAAGTTTATTACCTGATTCATCTCCCTTGGCTCTTTCCATTCCTTCCTCATCCCCCAAGAACAAACAAATACAAATCTTTGAAGCCTGGCCTTCACCCATTCCTTCGGGGATGGGTGAAGGCCTTGTTGATCCTGTGCACGGCTTGTATGGGCTACTCTCCGGCTTTTCATAATGGGAAACAATAACTAATCGCTAGTCTCGAGATAGATTAGTGGCTCACCATTTTCGGCTGCGAATCTTCTTAAAGTTAGTCACCTGGGCGTCTTATCGGGACCTTTTCCAAGATAGTTTAATTACTGATGACTATTCGCTAGATCTCGTGCAATTTTCCGTCCTCTTCTGCACGCCAAGAACATCCTTTCTTAATTAAGGTTAGTCCTCTGTGCGTTTCATTTGCTCCTTTTTACAGAGAATCTGATTGGTTGCTAGCATGCTACATACCACTACTGCCGTGTTCCATACTGTGTTCAATCTCAATGGTGCTGGAGGCACTGTCGCTGGGAGGGGATACCGTGCCCTTCGGACGTTCATTCTGGGGAAGGTCTAGGAGAAGGGTATCACCAGCCGTAGACAGGCCGGCGATATCCTCTGGGGTCAACTCAGAACTGAGGTCGTTGCCCACACTACCCTCCAAGGCATTCAAGCCTAATTCAATTCACCCCAGAATGGCCCATATCTGGCAATCCACGTCGCCCTGGATACTCTCATCATTGATGTGCTTAAGAAGGCAGCCTAGTCTCGGAGGAATGCAGGACTCAATTCCGATGATGAGCACGCCGATCTGGATGAGGGCGTCGGATCGGCGGGTGGAAGGGACGTTGCTCGTCCCCAAGGAACTCTTCACAAAGAGAGACCGGTGTGCATAATATTAATTGAGACGTCAGGTACCGTTGCTGTGCAGGCTCGCCAGCTGCCCTGGGTTGTGCACGGTGGCAATATGCCAAACAAGACTTGGCTGGCGATCCTCCGGTACTACACTTTGCAGGAGCTTGGCGAAGCTGCCTTTCGGTACCTGGATAATCAGGAGCACCGCCGACAGTTTATTGGGATTCTTCGCGACATTCAAGGGATGAATGTCACCCCCGATGCTGCCGACCAAATCGAATTGATCGACGACGATCAAGTCAATGCCTGGCTTCCTCTCTCCAGGTGCACTACCCTCACAGTTGCTTACTTCCTCCACCGTGATCCTGCTGTTCCTGCCGACTGTGGCGATGCCGTTCGTCCAAATACACCTCTTGATAGGGGCAATCGGCGCTATCTTGACCCTGGCCAATTCGACGTCGCTGAGTTCTACACAGAGCCTGATTCCGACTCTGATGTTGAGGAGGACGTTGGGCGCCGCGCAAAGCGCAGAAAGGCCTTTCCCAGGTCTCATGCTTGCTGGCAGAAGAGGATTCTGAGCAATGATCGCAAGGTCATTAGGTTCCAGGGTGTCACAGAATCCTATTATGTTTCTACTATTACTACTGACTTGATGTTGGTTATTACTTATTTGGGTTTATACCTGATAAGCGCTACTATTTGGTTATCCCTTCCTGGTGGGTTATGACTTCTTAACTGGTTATTCTTTCCTTGTTTCGCTTATCACTACCCCTCCTTGCTTCTACCCAGTTGGGTATCGCTATCCTCCTGCTATACCTACTGGATTTGTATAGTAGTAGCGATCTCTTGTTCCTTCCTGTTTGGATTCCATTACTTGTTTTGTTAGCTCCATCCTGTCGCTTTTAACCCTCTGTTTTTGGAATATGGTTACCTTGGTATGCTGCCTCTGTTAGCATATTTGTTGGACAGGATGTTTGCGCTTTTGTTTAGTTTTCCTGGCTACAATCTTTTGTATTTAAAGAGCCTGCTATCCCTTAAGGATTCGGACTCTCAAGCCTCACAGGACTATCATCTTTAATACTACAAGTTGAACGGTCACTCTATAGTGCAAAGGAGGTCAAACCAGGACCTGGGAACAGGCCAAATACGATCTGGGACTAGTCCACCAAAACAGGGAATTTTGAGGAAAAAAAAGCGCTACAATGAAGGCACTTCTAAGGGGCAGAGGCTAGCAGATTTTTTTTTGTAATTTAGTGTTCATAGCAGGAGGAGTCCCAGAATGAAAAGTGAAAATTTTGGTGAGAGTGAAACAGGGGACAGGATATACTTAGTAGAATGCTGAAATATACTGTGGGATTTTAATGAGTGAGAAATGATGAGTGTAAACAAGAGAGATATTAGAGGCCAGTGATGGAAGAATACAAAGGCAACCACAATTCATATCCACATCACGATCTTGATGCCTCCACCAAACAAGAGACGAAAGCATATGCTCACGATTGCACCTCAAGGAGGACATCCAAAAAAGGCCTGCAATAGTTCCAATTCAGCCATTGGGCCAAACAGTTCACACACGATTGTTGACGAGTTGCCTTCTGTCCAAAATACTGGTGGAAAATTAATCGTATACTTAATACCTACTACACTGGCTTGCGTTATGGCACAGATCAATTTACAAAAACTGTATATAAGAGCCATTGTCAGGTTCCATTTACTCAGGATCCTTTCTGAATATTCTTATTTTTCCTTTTAAGCATATTTTCTCATTTTTATGTAACAAAAATCTCCTAATTCTATTATATTCCTTATCTAACCTCTATTCTTTGTAGTATGGTACATTGCTAGAAGGTTGACGGATCTCAACCCTACCCTCAGAGTCTTGGCAATTCTCGGCTCAATTCCGATAGGTTGCAACGGAATTGTTGTTTCATCGGAGGACCCACCTTTAGGCTCTTTCCACCGTATTAGTTCCATACCTTTTACCTTGTCTATTGAAGACCTATCCATCGACGCTTCTCCCC
>QFET01006217.1:886-70261 GCA_003316355.1 Tuber calosporum | reverse complement strand
TCTAATATATTCCTAATTAACCAAGAGCTGGTTAATAAACATCGCCTACCTTACCACATGCGTACAAATAGCTTGGACATTTACACCTTTGAAGGAACCACAGCAGCCAATGGGGGAAAACACTACACACACCCTATTCTGTTGGAGATCGGGAAAAATGACCACCGATCTCACATTTCATGCGAAATTGCCAATGCTGGCAAATATGACCTTATCATCCCTTTTGGATGGTGGCATACAGAACATCCTATCAGGCACATCAAGGACGCGCAAAAATGGACTTTTAAAGACGAGAAATGCCAAAGTCATGTTAATGATGAAGGCATAGACTTGACATTTGTATGGAACGAAACGGTGGCATAAGACCCAGAAGCACGATACATTGGAAGAATTGAAATGGCACCCGCTCTTGAGCCAAAAGAGATTCTGCAAATACCTCAGGAATATCAGGAATTCAAGAGGGTTTTTGCACCAGAAACGGCAGAGAAACTAGCCGAAAGAAGAACGTTTGACCACGCAATAGACTTAATACCCGGTGCGGTACCACCCTGGGGTCCAATATATCCCATGTCAGCCTACCAGCTGGATTTGCTTAGCAAATACCTGCAGAAAATGCAGGATCAGGGGAAAATAGTGGAAAGCAAATCTCCCGCCGGGGCTCCAATTTTATTTGTCCCTAAACGTGACGGTTCAATGAGGCTTTGTGTGGACTACCGACAGTTGCATAGGCTGACGGTAGCCAACAAATACCCACTGCCCCTGATGAGCGAGCTCCGCGACCGAGTGGCTGGAGCCCAAATCTTCACTAAACTCGACTTACAAGATGGTTATCATCTCCTAAGGATAAAAGAAGGAGATGAGTGGAAAACCGCATTCTGGACCCGATACGGCCACTTTGAATATATAGTAATGCCATTCGGGCTTGTAAACGTGCCAGCCACTTTCCAGGCCATGATGAATAAAATTCTAGGTGAATTTTTAGATCATGGAGTGGTGGTCTATCTAGACGCCATCCTGATTTATTCCAAGACAGAGAAAGAGCACGTCGACTTGGTAAAAAAGGTACTCTCTCGCTTGGAAGAATATGATCTAGCAGTATCAACCACCAAGTCGGTCTTCCACGTAAAATCAGGGGAGTTTTTGAGCTATATTGTGGCAATCGACGGAGTCACCATGAGTGAAAGAAAGGTCGAAAGCATAAAAAATTGGAAGGCACCAAGGTCTGTTAAAGAGGTGCAAATATTCACTGGCTTTGCCAATTTTTACCGACGTTTCATCAAAGATTTCTCCAAAATCTGCAAACCAATTACCGAAACGTTGAAGGACGACCCCAGGAAATTCAGCTGGCGACCAGAACAAGATGGGGCATTTGAGGAACTCAAACGAAGATTCATCTCTGCCCCAATACTCTGTCATTTCTACCCAGACAGAGAAACCATTATGGAAACTAATGCAAGCGATTTTGCACTTGGGTGTGTCCTCTCACAGTTTAAGGACAAAAAGGTACATCCTGTAGCTTTCCACTCACGAGAGCTGAGCCCCGCAGAACGAAATTATGAGATCCATGATAAAGAGCTTCTAGCGATCCTAGAAGCATTTAGAGAGTGGAAACAATACTTGGTGGGGACAGAAAAACCGGTGACGGTCTACACTGATCACCAAAAGCTACAAAATTTCCTTATGACCAAGGTATGGAATCCGCGGCAAATACGGTGGGCTCAACAACTAGCGAACTACAATTTCAAAATTGTCTATCGACCAGGTAAACGCGGAGGAAAGCCTGATGCATTGAGCCAGCGGCCGGAGTACCGTCCTGAGGAGGGAGCTGCGCATAGCGAACAATCTATACTAAAGCCTTCTCACTTCCAAATCACACTGGTGCATTTAGGCCAACCAGAAAGTAAGGAAGAATTAGGTGGCACAGAGACTACAGGTTCCTGGGGAATAAAGTTGCTAACTCCAAAAGCACGAATGCCTACGAAAGGGTCCCGACTAGCCGCCGGACATGACTTGTATGCATTAGAGGCTTTCATAATTCCAGCCCAAGGGCAACGGCTGGTAGAAACAGGAATTGCCGTTGGACTGCCACCGGGAACATACGCGCGCTTAGCACCGCGCAGTGGAATGGCCGCCAAATATGGGATCAGCATTGGCGGAGGAGTAATCGACGCTGATTACACTGGAGAAGTCAAGGTTATCATAATGAATCGTGGAAACCAAGATTGCCAGGTTCACAAAGGGGACCGAATGGCACAAATGACCATTGAGAACATACATATGGCCGAAGCAATAGAAGTTGACAGACTAGCTGAAACTGTCAGGGGCAAGGGCGGATTTGGAAGCACGGATGTATCACCCAGACGATCAGCTGCAACAAAGACCCAGGTAGTGGTGGCATACTTGGAAGCGGACCAGGCCGTAAATGAGTTTCTTGATGAAACGGACTTTCAAGCAAAACAAGACATAGGAATACTCCTAATGTCTAATGCTATAATATCCATGGTCGATATTAGGAAATATGACCAAACATTATTAAAAACCATCAAAGAGGCAGGAGAGGACGATCAAGACTGGCAGGAACGCAAGCAAGATTTGGAAACGTTAACAAATGAGGGCAAACCATTACCAAGTCACTGGGCAGTAACGGAAGGACTGATATACTATAAGAATCGCTTATACATTCCAGACAACGATCAGCTGCAGACAACTATAGCCAAAGGCTGCCACGACTCCAAGGTAGCTGGACACTTTGGACAGGAGAAGACTCTGGAAATTGTTACAAGGGACTTTTATTGGAAAGGACTGACAGCATGGATAAATGACTACGTACGGTCATGCGATGAATGTCAACATAATACATCCCCACGACATGCGCGGTTCGGTCTACTGCAGCCCCTAGAAGTTCCGTTCGCAGCCTGGTCATCAATATCGACAGACTTCATCACACAACTACCAGAATCACAAGGAAGAACTCAAATTATGGTAGTTGTTGATCGATTTACAAAGATGGCTCAGTTTATAGGGTTGGAAAACAACGCAACAGCTAAGGATGTTGCGAATGTATTTCTGCGAGAAGTCTGGAAGCTACATGGACTTCCGGCAGAAATTATCTCAGACATGGATGCAAAATTCGCGTGAGAATTCTGGGAATCGCTTTGCAAAAGTCTGGGAATAAAACGAAAAATGTCAACAGCATACTATCCGCAAACTGAAGGACAAACTGAAAGAACCAACCAAGTGCTGGAAGGATACCTAAGAATCTTTGTCAATTACGATCAGGACGACTGGTATCAACAGTTGCCCTTGGCCGAGCATGCCTACAATAACTCAGTCACAAACGCACATGGCATGTCCCCATTTTATGCCAACTATGGGTTCCACCCACAAACAGAATGGATGAAAGAACGCGAAGCCCAAAATCCTGGAGCAGGAATCTATGCCCACTGGATGCAAACGATCCATCTACAAGCCAGAGAGGCCTTAGAGCAAACACGGGAAAACATGAGAAGATATTACGATCGCAAAGCAAAACAACACCTGACATAAAAATCCAGGATCAGGTTATGCTCAACGCACGAAATATCCGCACTAAGCGACCATCAAAGAAACTAACTTCCAAACTCTATGGCCCTTTTAAGGTATTGGAAAAGAGAGGAGAACACGCTTTCAAACTGGAGATATCGCCACGATGGAACATACATCCGATATTCCATGTATCACTGTTGGAACCATACCGCATATCGAAACGACCGGCCCGGGAACAACCACCCAGAGAGCCGGAAGAAATAGATGCGGACTTAGAATGGGAAATCGAAAGGATAGTGAAGAGTGAAATAATCTCTTACACTAGAAGGGTTCGCGGTCGAAATCGACAAATGCGCGAACTACGAGATTTCGTGAAGTGGACAGGGTGTTCAGAAGACGAGAACACATGGGAACCACCGGAGCATTTAGAGCGGGCAAAGGATTTAGTGGAGGAATTTCATAGGGAAAATCCAGATATGCCAAAGCGGGCAGATGTTGAATAACATGGGAAAGGTTTTCCTAGTGTGGACAAGCAAACGCATTAGGTTTTTCACCCTACCAAGTTGAGTTCAAAAAAGTATACTTTGTATTATATATTTCGTTTGTTATGGAAAAACAGAAGGCAGGGTAACCTGAGAACAGACCAAACGGTTCGCGACGAACCTTTGGAGGAGGGAGCTCGTGTTAGGCACATAACTCCCATGAGGGCCCAGAAGAGCAGCTTGATTGCTCTGGGCCTGAAACTCCACAGACAAATACCCCCCTCCGGCCCCGACGTTGGCCCCGGACGACAGCACTGGCGCCTTGTGCAGTTGCTCGCAATCATTGAAAGAAGAAATATTGGAACCTTTCTCGTAACCCCGTATACGTCGTCGCCGTCCGTCCGACCGGATACTGTCCGCAGGGTATATAAGAGGGCATCTCTGGCTACGTCAGGGAAAAAGAACCTAGCGATTTTATCAAGAACTCGCGGAGTTACCTCCCACTGAAGTCAAGAGACCAAAACAACATCCGGAAGCCTAGGAGGGAGTGGTATTCGGGCTATTCCGTAGAGAATAGTACTGAACCCCAAATGATTACCTATCATAGGCAAGCAAGCCTATCGGAACATGTCGATAAGGAGAGGCAGTCCAGCACGAATTGGTATTGGACCGATCGTTAAAGACTAGTTATCCTGAAAGCCAGCGGCAAGACCGGGTGAACCGGAAGAAGCCGTATTGGTCGACAACCAAGTTGGCCCCTTGGTGTTCTAAGAAACTATTGGCAAGTTCCAAACTGGACGGCCATAGTTTGAACAGCAGGACGACAGCTGTTATATCTTACCGAGAAGGTGTGAACACCCGCAGAGAAAGAAGAGCTCTGATCACGCCATTAGCTGTGCGGGGGAAAAAACTTTCTGGGTCAAAGGGGGTTCGCTGTTGGATTTTGTTATGAAAATTGTTAGTAGATACTTGGTTGTATGAAGCAACGGAGAAGAGATCTTATCAATATCATATGTTCTACCTTGAAATCTTGAGCCTTCCTAGACAATCTCGGTCTACGATTTGATTTCTTAAGCCTAGCCTGATTCGCTTGACCTTAGAATCGGCTACCCTTAACACTGTGCTCCAAAATATTTGTCACTGGGGTAGTTCTGGAAAGTGAGTTTTTTGTTGACCCTTATGTTTAATTTTACTTCCCTTAGCCTATATCACCCCTAGGATGGCAGTATTTTTAAGCGGGTGAGTGATAAGTTTTGATATTCTCAAGTAGTATCATATTACTGGGTTATAAGGCTATCTTATATGACACATCTGGCTTCAACAGTTTTATATGATATGTTTTTATACTTCTAGAAACAACTACTCTCCTTCCTCCCCTTCTCCTTCGTTTTAAACCCACCTACGTATAATACCTATGGTTACTGAATAGGAGTCTTAGCAGCTTGCCTTTTCCAGTACTTAGAGTGATGCCAAAAGAAATGCGGGGCGAGGTTACCTAAATACCTACCTACTTGTTCCAACCATAACCTACCTACCTGCCAAATGCGGTAGCTTCCCCTAACCCCTAACTGTTTGTAAATAGGACTGGAATTCCTTGCTCGCTTCTATGGAAATATACAAAGTAGATGGGTCTTCCAGTGCACAGAAGGCTTATCCATGGCTTGCTCCACTACCTGATATGCTGCTATTTATATTAACCTACCCATGCCAGATAGTGAGAATACTGGTAAATGTCACACTAGTCAGCCCTATATATCCTACCAGGCATTGGCTAGGAGAAGTGGGATATTGAATGACTTAATTTGGCAAATGAAATAAACAGCAATTTACTAGTCGGAAAGACTTCAAGGTGCCTAAGAAACCATCTTTTTTATTTTAATTCACGCGAGCCTTCAAGCTATAATGTGGGGAATTGAGCACTATTCAGATAATAATGTCAAGACTCTCATAGTGGCAGGTTTGCAAGAAATATTGCTGTAAAAAAAAAAAAAGTTTGATTACAAAAAAAAACAAAGAACCCTTTAGTATTTGTGCAAGCGCCAGGCACTGTAAAATATGGTAAGTAGGAAATTCGCAACTAAAAATACAGACTAAAGTAAGTAGAATAAGGAATTATATGAAGTGAGGGGAGGTTTTGAATACCGTAAGAGCTTGAATAATTGGATGGACTAAAATATCATTGGGTTTTCCTCGCTCAGCAAGGTAAAGAATTGAGGGTTTTTTTAAAGGTGACAGGAAGGATGTGTGCGTACCAAATAGGGGTGATTGAGTCAAGGAATCATATTTGAGTCATTCAATTTTAAGAGGCAGGCAAGTTCCCCCATCCTATGATTTTCGGACCTACCATAGCAGAGAGGCTTGCCAAGTCAAGTGGAAGACAAGTTGCTGGGTCCCTTATAGGAAGACAATCACCTACATAGAATTGGCCTAAAGAGACAGAGTGGTTTTGTGGAGGATCCTGTGGGTTGGGAAAAATAGTCTACAATTGCAATAGACACATTACTAAAGGAACAAACCGTAAAATACAAGATATACCTTGAATCCTGGCATAATTTTCAACCGGGCTCAATACGGCTTCAGGGCGAGCCCTGTTTATGCACTGAGTAACTCCTATCTAGGTCTGCTGATTGTGCCCTAAATATTTGACTTGAACTACACACACTTCTCCCCCTAACCCTACTTGCCAGTTCCTTGCATTTGTCAGTAGTTGTACAGCAGACTCATCCCAACCCGACTCTAGTACAACAGATGGGAATTCTGCTTCCAGAATCCAGTTGGGGCCAATAAAAGGTACCAAGGTCAAATATGCCATATTCCCTGATCCTCCATATTCACCACTGAAATTCTTGTAATCTAGAAAATATGATTACCCAGAATTTTAAGTAATTGTGGATGGAGCAATTGGCAACAGACCAGGAGAAGGGCTTATCTATTTGTTTCAAACGAAACTAGAGGATTTATTCCTTGCATCACAGTTACGTTTCGCCACATTTCAATATAGTCTGAGTACTGCAAACTCATACCACTTTGAAGGTATTATAATTTTCAATAAATTATCGACGGCAAACCAATTAATTATATTGTGGTTTCTTGGTAATCAATGAAGAAGGAAAAGGTGTGATATACTGAAAGGAATATTGCTTCCGGTAATTGGTCTGATGATGCCAAACATCCTGGACACCGGCAAAGTCATTTGGATTCGAATGATGAAATACCAAAAGGTCATGACTCGGTATCTTGATTGCATCCAGAATCGCTTTATATATTTTGCAAGACATGATCACACAACAAAATATTGGGTTTGTTGAAGGAAGTGGAGAGGAGGAGAGGAGCAGAAGTTGTCTTTGATGCAAGTTGTAGGAGATGTGTAACTTGGTAGGTGCGTGGTTGGAAAGGCAGATAGTTGCAATATGAGACACTTGCCAAACACTGCTGCTATACAACTGTCATTGTAGACTAGGTGGATGCATTCTTAGCTCATGCATCTAAGCCCAATATCATCTGAACCACCCTTCAGTAATATCGCAGTTTCACCGACCTATTACTTTCCACACATTTCCGGTAGGCCCTGGTTCACGAAAACCCCAGCTAGGCTATGATCACTCACCTTGCTCTGTACCAGCCTGGATGCAAATTATTCCCAAAGGACCTCTCGCTTGCTCTGTACTTCCTTTCCTTCGTTAAAGGAACCTAACCATCCTACCAAAAGCCCTGGTCTTGGTGGCAAAGGTACACTTCCTTTCAGTCAAAATTCCAAAGGACTCTGATTCCACTATCACTGGTACATTTCCAACAGTAATTACTGGCATCAATCAAGATAAGATTATATACTGAAGCCATTGCCATTTCCAACTACAACTTGGGTCGGGAGAAACCAAAATACGCTAATGACAATCAGAGCTCTTGGGATTCCTTAACTGCAACCTAAACTGAGTAGATTTTGATACATATAGCCGGCTTAGCTGCAATATGTGCCGCATGTATGTGCCTCAAGCTTCCTATCAACCTCCACTGCAGCAGCACTTGGCACTATAGTATCTGCTCAAGTACAGGTTCTGCAAACTTCGCTTTTACAATAAGGGAACAGATCTGACCACCTGCTGAACCTCCTCTCTTATAAACTTGCTTCGATCCAGAAATAAGAGTTACTCTATTGCTTCTACCCTCACAGGCGTACTCATAATTGGGGCTCACTTATCACCTTCGCATTTCAAGACAGTATCTGCTGTGAGATAACGTCATATGAGATTGCAACAGCAGTATATCACGCATGGCAAAGTTTACTCGAGTATACTAGACCTACTCATTTGAAGCCAGGTTGGCAATCAAGGATAAGAAACTATATTGAGATCAGTACCCGCTCACAGTGAGATAAGGGTCTCATTGGGTCTTGGTAATGCTTCTTGTTAATGCACTCAAGCATATTGTCCATAGATGCGATAATGTGGTTCATGGTGGCGTTAGTTTTTCTCACCGAGAGGAGTGCAGTATTTGGCAGGGCATTATCTAACATATACTATTACTATGCTTTGTGGTATGTTCCATGCAGTAGGGGTATTCAAAGTTAAAAATCTAGCAAAAAGTTCGCTTACTTGATGGCTTCATGTAAGCTTGGCATATCTAGAAAGGGTTTACTTACTATTACTTTACTGTAACTAACAATACTTTTTTTTTTTCAATTTTGGTACTAAGGTCAGGAGGTCGATAACTAGTAAAGGTTGGTAACAGGTAAGAGGATCCACATAGATTATGTATGTGGCCAGTGGCAAAAGAAAAAAGTAAACATAAAAAAGTATAAGGAAGAATAGTTGTGACTGCAAGCCATCAAGTCAAACGAAAAATACTTTTCACTTTTGAAAAAGTGAGAATTGTTCACCACATCCTTTGTGACAATAGCAGTGTTGATAATCGCAATGATAGCCTTTTTCATGATGCCAGATCCCTTTTTGATCTTGGGTAAATTTACTAGATCCTGGACCTATTCAATTGGGCGTTCAAGTTCTTCCTTTGTCCAAAATGTATTTGCTCAATAACTGCATAGCATTTTGGAAATATTCAATATAGTAGAGTGTCTTCTTTCCTGTGTTCAAGTTGAAATCCTATTACACTTTGATAAAGATTTCACATTCCATACTAACCTTTAATCATACATTTGGCTTTTAGTACTCAGAAAATTTAGGGGTTCTCTACTATTATACTCTGTTTTCTATGATACCATTGGCCTATCACATCTGGTAAGCTAATGCCAGTTCTAGTATTTGCTGGTGCCTACTCTTTTCCCTTTTTAACTTTGAATACCCCTAGTAAAACGGTTTTGTAATGTAGTTGGTAGTCCTGTTGTTCACCGGTACTCTCCCGATTTCTACACCTCCTACCCCACGACCTAGAGTCCCCTAGAATCCCCCTCAGAGGCTTTCGCATGGATGGCCCCCCGGTGAACAAGGCGAGAAGTGGGGTAGTAAGAGCTGAAAGAGGGGGAAAGGAAATTGCTTGAAGGTGTAGAGGGATGGTGTAATTGTGTTGAAGAGGTTCAGGGAAGAGTTAGCAGTTGTTCATGTATTTAAAAAGCCCCCTGAGGTCACAGTGTTAGAAATTTAGGTGTCTGAATAACGAGCCTATCTCTGCTAGGATTGGTTTCATTTCTTCGCTTCATCTACAAACGATTCACATCTCTCCACATAGTTTTTCACATGTAGTACACCGGTCTAACAAGCTGGTGGTGCCTGGTTCGAGCACGGGCGAAATTAATTTTTCTCCAGTCTTGGTATCATACTAGTTTCTACTTTAGCTCTCGACTATATTCAATTCATTTTAATTTTAATTTTTCATTACGCCCTGTTGCTACAGCTAGGATGCTTTTATTATAAGCCAAAAACCATCCAGCTTTGTATCTGGGGAAGGTCAGGAAGTGGTTCATACGATAATAAGGTAGGGCAAAAAAGATGGAAATATAAAAGGAAAAGTGGAAAGTGGATAGGATAGAGGAGGGTAAGCACTTGTCGTCCTGTAGTGGGAATTGGGTCTATCGGAACAAGTAGAAATCATGCATGAATGAGAGAGTGGGTGCCGGCAAGCTAGGGTACCAGATCGGTGATTGGAGGGGGGGGAGCAAATAAGGACTGGAAGTACAGATGCGATTATGTCGACCACCTGGACTCTTGAAGGTGTAGCATTCAATCAGTACAACAAAAGACAATTTGCATGGCATCTCATAGAAGCCCTGAGGTAAGAGTGGCTCATTCAAACCCTCTATGATACCATTCATGACCTTAATTTTTCATATTACACCTGAAGGTTCCATCACTGCCGAATGCAGTTCGCAAGATCAGCAAGGAGTTTTTCCGCATAGCCATTTCTCTAGAGATCAACCACTAGTATAGCAATCACAGGCCAGAAACCTTTTTGCAACTTTTAGAAAAGAATACTACGCGACTATGCTAACTCCACAAGAACCCTACCCCTATGACGACAAGCTTAGACGTGGATAGTATTGTAAATACTGGCTGTAGAGAGATAAACAGTCCTCCAACACAATCACAGCAAGCAAGTATATATACTGAAGGACCAAGTACCTAAAATGGGAAACGATAAGCCATGAACCAAATTTCAAGCAAGGGTTATACTAGGTTAACTTACACGATTTGCATGGAATATTAGCCTTATAGTGCACCATGCCATACCTGACAAGCATAGCTTTCGGGATCCTGTGTAGTGAAGGCCACATCCCCTTGGACTAGGACTGCATGACCAAGTGGATCGCGAAGGAAGATTTTCTTGAAGTGCAGTTCCAAAGGAGCTCTATGAATAACAAGTGCAGGTGCAGGAAAATGTGCGGGAAGAGGTACCGGAACAAGTGTGGGAACAGGTCAAGGAACAGGCACAGAAACAGGTGTGGGGCCAGGAGCAGGCCAGGTGTAGGGAGAAGTGCGGGAGCAGGTGCCGGAAGAAGTCCTGCAACAACAGGGACCGGAAGAACAGGTACGAAGATGTCGACTATACGGACTCTTCAAGGTCTATCAACAGCAGGTCGAGGGTCCAACTGAAGAGAATATGGATTCTGCACGGTAACCATTGCCCCTTGCTCCAGATAAATCTTTCTGACCGCATAAGAGACAAAAAAGGGAAGAACAATTTTCACCTCTCCCATAGAGTTCTGGAGCCACAAGCGAGCATCCATGTGCAAGCGATTAATCGATTCAGAAAGTCCACACTCAAAGACCAGTGTTGGCCACTCAGTTTCGCGAAGTCAATACGAGAGAGGTTTAAATGATGTATCCGCTTCTTTTCCGCTCCCCCCTAATCGAAAGGAGGTTGAACATGCTTTGCCTAACTCGTCCCCTACCTCCATAGCATCCACCTTGCGGTCGAAATCCTTTGCAAACTCCCTTCAACCTAATTCGTGAGCTCCAATTGGCATGAATTTTGCAATCAATGCCTGTTTGTCATTAAGGTAGATGAAGTGGAGTCCTTTGTAGTGAGTATCCCGCTGACGCTCAATATCCGCGAGCTGGTCTTAGGTCACAGGGGAAAACACGGCGTACTGGCCATCGAGACCCAAACACAATTTGTAGGCTTTCGACTCAATGGCTAGAGTAAATAACTACAGACAACGATATTCCAGGTATTCTACCCGTTGTAACCACTAGCGAACGTAAAACTGCATCTCCGGTGGTCGACTAGACCCCGGGGTTTGGGAGGCGGATGGGGTTGAGTAGGCATTCCCATGCTGAGAATATACATCAGGCATTATTTCCCATATTTGGTGTTAGATATAGAAGAATGTGATGGCAATTGGTTAGATTAGTATTAAAAGTTGTTGGTCGTAGGCAGTTGAAGAATGGAATCATGGAGTTGCTTGTTATATTGTCAATTAGGTCGTGTGGGGTTAGGTTGGGTTATCATATAGAAACTCAAGTATAGGTCACACGGCCGAGGTTGTACTAGCGCGTAGTTTATTCCCCTGCAAAATCCTGCACAAGTATGCACAGAGGATTTGACCAACCGAGAATGAACAAATGCCCTTATGTCATGTCCTTGGCCAAGATGCTATTATGGATTTCGTGGAGTAGTTGGTTCTTGGTATAGTTGGTAGTACACTACTCTAACTGTCTAACTGACTAGTACTTCCTGGTTCGAGCACTGATTCAAACAATTTTTCTCCTGTACTGGTATTATGCTAGTTTCTACTTTAGCTTTCCGCTATATTTAATTCTTTTTGATTTAAATATTGCATTCCGCCCTGTTGTTTTAGCTAGGGTACAATGGATTACAAAGCCAAAAACTGTGTCTGGGGAAGCTCAGGAAGTAGTTCATATGATAAGAACATAGGGCAAAAAGATGGAAATATAAAAGGAAAAGTGGAATGTTGAATGGATAGAGGATAGTATGCACTTGTCCACCCGGGTTAGGAATTTGGGACTATCAGAGCCGGTAGATATCAAGCATGAATGGAAGACAGGGTGCCGGCAAGCCTGTGTACCAGATGGGTGATTGGGGGGGGAAGCAAATAGGGATCAGAAGAACAGGTGCGATGATGGCTACAACTCGGACTCTTGAAGGTGTAGCATACAACCAGCTCAATAGAAGACAATCAGCATACCTTCTCCTAGAAGCCCAGGGGTAAGAGCGGCTCGTTCAAATACTCTATGATACCATTCACGACATTAATTTTCCATATTACACGGGAAGGTTCCACCACCGCTAAACATAGTTTGCAAGACCAACCAGGAGTTCTTCGCCACAGCCATATCTTCTAGAGATCGACCACTAGTATCCCCCTTACACGCTAGAAACCTTTTTGCAACTTATAAGAAATAATACCGCCGGGCTATGCTTACTCTACAAGAACACTCCTCCCACAAAGACATGTTTAGACGCTAATAGTCTTGAAAACACTGGCTGTAGAGTGATAACCAGTCTGCCAACGCAATCACACTAAGCAAGGATATATATCGAAGGACCAAGAACCTAAACTCTGACACAATAAGTCCTGGACTAATTTTCAAGTAACGGTTATCCAAAGTTAACTTATACGATTTGCATTGAATATTAGCCTAATAGTGCACCACCCCAGACCTGACAAGCATAGTGTTCGAGATCCTGTGCTATGAAGGCCTCATGCCGTTGGACTGGGACTGCATGTACCTGTGGTCCACAAAGGAATATTTTCTTGAAGTGCAGTTCCAAAGGAGTTCCATGAAAAACTGGTGCAGGTGCGGGAACAGGCGTGGGAAGGAGTTCTGGAACAACAGGGAGCGGAAGAACAGGTTCAGCAATGTCGACCATCTGGACTCTTGAAGGTCTATCAACAGGGGTGCAAGGGCCAAAGTGAAGAGAATATGGATTCTGCATGGTAACCATTTCCTATTAATCAAGATGAATCTTTCTGGCCGCTTTAGAGAGAGAAAAGAGAAGAATATTTTGACCTCTCCCCTACAGTTCTGGAGCCACCAGCGAGGATCCACGCAAAAGCAATGAATCAATTCAGAAACTGCAAACTCGAAGGCCAGGGTTGGACAATCAATTGTGCGAGGTCAATACGAGAGAGGTTTAAATCATGAATCCGCTTCATTTCTGCTCCCCTCAACTCGTAAGGTGGTTGAACCTACTTCGCCTAACCCGTCCCCTAGGCCCATAGCATCCACTTTGCAGTTGAAAACTTTTGCAAACTCTATGCAACCTAATTTGTGAGCTCCATATGGCTTGTAACGGAATCCTACTATGTTTCTACTATTACTACTGACTTGATGTTGGTTATTACTTATTTGGGTTTATACCTGATAAGCGCTACTATAGGGTTGTCCCTTCCTACTTGGTTATGACTTTCTAACTGGTTATTCTTTCCTTGTATCGCTTATCTCTACCCCTCCTTGCTTCTACCCATTTGGGTATTACTATCCTCCTGCTATACCTACTGGATTTGTATAGTATTAGCGATCTCTTGTTCCTTCCTGTTTGGATTCCATTACTTGTTTTGTTAGCTCCATCCTGTCGTTTTTTTACCCTATGTTTTCGGAATATGGTTACCTTGTTATGCTGCCTCTGTTAGCATGTTTGTTGGACAGGATGTTTGCGCCATGGTTAAGTTTTTCTAGCTACAATCTTTTGTATTTAAAGAGCCTGAAATCCCATAAGGAATCGGATTCTCAAGCCTCACAGGACTACCATCTTTAATACTACAAGTTGAACGGTTACTCTATTAGTTCCATACCTTTTACCTTGTCTATTGAAGACCTATCCATTGACGCTTCTCCCCATATCAATATAGTATCTTCAGAGTCCCTTTGAGATTCTCGAGATACTTGGGAGTAGGTTACATGGCGTGATTTTCACAATCAATGCCTTTTTGTTATTGAGGTACATGAAGCGGAGTCCTTTGTGGTGGCTATGCTGATGAAGCTCGATATCTGCAGGGTGGTCTTGGGTCACAGGGGAAAACACCCCATACTGGCAAGCGTTACCCAAATGCAAAATCTCCGGTATTGTCTTCTTATCTTGAGTTTGTTCTCGGCTTGCGACTCAATGGCCTCCGTGAATAATGGGAAACTACGATATTTCTGGTGTTCTACCCCTTCTAACCCCTCGTGAAGGTAATACTGCATGTCCAGTGTTCCACTAAGCCCAGGGGTTTGGGAGGCTGAGGGGGTTGAGTAGACACCCCTATGCTGTGATTGTAGGGCAGCCTTTCTTTCTCCGAGTTGGTGCTAGATATAGAAGAGTGTGATGGCACTTGGTTATATTAGTATTAAAGGTTGTTGGTCGTAAGTAGTTGAAGAATGGAATGAAGAATAGAATGACGAATGGATTGATGGACTTGCTTGTCGGATTATCAATTAGGTCGTGTGGCGTTACGTGGGGTTGTTACATCGATACCCGAATAGGTCATCGGGCAGAGGTTGCACTAGCCGGTAGTTTGAATGCCAGCAAAACCCTGTACCGATCGAGTAAGTACAGAGGATTTGCCCAACCCAGAATACCTTTGGTCAAGGTGATAATGTGGTTTCGTGGTGTAGTTGGTTCTACACCAGGCAAACACGCTAGTAATCCCCGGTTCAAGCCCAGTCAAAATCATTCTCTTTTTCTCCCTTCTCACAAAATTCCCATTTTTCTCTTCATTGACAACGCAATCTATTGCATTAGCTCCAATCAGCTGCTTGTCGATTTATGCTGCTGGGGAACCCTTTAGCTTGGCCAAGGAACAGGAAGAGGAGTGAGAGTGGTCATAAATACAGTTATTAACATAATTTATTTACACGAGTGAGAGCCAGTGACTTTTTATCCTCTATGATGATGACAATAATTGATGTAGAGAAAAGATGAAGAAAGAGAAAAATTGAAATCCATTCGGGGGGGGCCATTTTTCCAAGTTTGGACCTCCCACCACTAACCCCCCGACGAGTTGCATAGTAGTTAGTCCCCTTTGCCCTGGCGAGGCTGTCTGAGCGCTTGTCGTGAGGTTATTGGGCTGCCGGATGTTTGGGTTTAGCATACTTTCCAGTATGCTTGAGTTTTTTTCCGGGCAGCCATGAGAGAGATAGAGGATTTAGTGACAAGGTAATTCGAGAAGGATCTCAGAAGAACGCTAGGTGACGAGTTAATTTATAATGCAATATTTTTAACAGATTGTAATTCAGGGCACCCACCCCTGTAGTGCGCTTCTATCACGGGGACCAAGGACAACTAGAGTAGGTTCCATTAAGTCGACCTAAATCATATTCGTCAGACAATCGTATATCGAGAAATAAATTATAAACTTACGCTTTCAGTGAGATGTTTCGCACTCTTGCTGTGAATCACCTCAGTGACCTTGACCTGCAGCCTCCTCTTGTTCAAAAGCTTTTCCACCAGTCTAATCACTGAATTTATTCATCCGGGATACACCCTCGAGCAATTATCTGGCGCCTAGCCACCACACGAAGATTTTCGAGGTTTAAAATAACCGACCGTTTGGGGTCAATTCCCGGCGGACAACCTCCTGCAAAGAACTCGTCAATCGTAATCGATGGGTCTTCCACAGATTTAGTGGGTGGGGGAAGGACTTCCTATTGATTAAATTCGCTCATAAGTAACCTATTTAGTAGTGTTAGGATATAGAAAAGCCTCACATATTTTTTACTGGTGAGTTTGAAAGAGTTTTCGGTGGGCTCCGCACGATTGATCCAGACTCGTGATCCAATACGCCCAGGCTCCCGATTATAAAACTTGACTTGGATCACCACACGTACTGCCCCCTCCGAACCGGCTTGCCACAGCATTGCATCTAACCTAAGCCGGTCAGCCGGCTCTGACCATCCCGATTCTAGGACTACCGAAGGAAATTGGCGGTCCCTTGTCCAATCAGGACCAAGCAGGGGGACAAAGGTCATATCTCCTTCCTTGGTACATCCTGCATATTCGCCTCTAAAGTTACTATATTCTAGCAAACCTGGTCAGCTGGATCCAGAGTTTTGATAGAGCATAAGTGACAACAAACCGGTTGAAGCATTGATAGAGATCTTGCGAACCCAGGCATGTTGGATGATGCCTGTTGCCAACCCATCGGAAATCTCATCATATAACCATGTGCTTGCCGACTCATGTAATGCAGAGGGCATTACAACCTTGATGTATTTTTCCCTTGCAAACCAATGGACGCTATAAACGTAATTTAGCTCTGTGGAGCGAAGAAAAACAGTAGGGGGGTGGATGGTTACCGAAAGGCATGCTCTTCCAGGGAATCCTTCGGAAGTCTTAATCCTTGCATGACTTGGTCGAAATCGGCTTGCTCCACGTCATGGAAGGTCAAGCGGTCTGGAGTACACGCCTTGATCGCATTTTTGATCTCTTGAAAAATCTTACCCGACATGCTCATACGACTAAATGTCAGATTTCCTAAACAAAAAGTAGAAAGTGCGTGGTAGATGACAGTCGTAGAAGATGCACCGGAGTGAGAGAGAGAGAGAGCGGTTGATGTAAATTTAAGTCTTTGAGGATGTGGCAAAGCCGCAGTTAAGTTGATAGGTCACCTGACACCGCAGATCCTGATCAACCACTACTGAGGCAGGAATCTAAATGGTTGACAACATGAGCTCCGCCATGCCCTAACAGTCGAGCTAGGCTCCCCGAATTTAGATTGACCGGGTGAACGTTCAGCAAGGCAGCCCCCTCAGCGAGGCCTGGCATGGCTTGATACCAAATTTCAGTTGACATCAAACCAAACTGCTAAGAAATCTTTGCCAAGCCTCGATGAACCTCACTGGTCTATTGGCTACGTCGCCTACGAATCGAAGTTGACCTTGACTAGCTGCTGTCAAAGACTTGTGATATCTGGATTCGTGGTGTAGTTGGTAGTATACCAGTTTAACAAGCTGGTGGTCACTGGTTCGAGCACGGGCGAAATTAATTTTTCTCCTGTCTTGTTATCATATTGTACTACACAAGTTTCTACTTAGGCTTTCTACTATCTTCAATTGGTTTTGATTTAAATTTTTAATTACGCCTTGTGGCTTCAGCTAAGGGGCGTGTATTACAGGCCAAAAACCTTCCCACTTGTATCTGGGGAAGGTGAGGAAGTGGTTCATATGATAAGAAGGTAAGGAAAAAAAGATGGAAATATAAAAGGAAATGTGGAAAGTGGAAAGGATAGAGGAGCGTAAGCTCTTTTCGTCCTGGGGTGAGAATTTGGGACTATCGGGACTGGTAGATATCATGAATGAAGGAGAGAGGTGGTGCTGGCAAGATAAGGAACAAGATGGGTGATTGGGGGGGGAAGCAAAATAGGTTCGCAAGAACAAGTACGATGATGACGACAACCTGGACTTTTGAAGGTGTAGCATGCGATCAGTACAATAAAAGACAATTTGCATAGCTTCTCCTAGAAGACCAGGGGTAAGCCTGGCCCTTTCAAACCATCTGATACCATTCACGACATTAATTTTCCACATTACACAGAAAGGTTCCATCACTGCTGAACACAGTTCGCAAGACCAAAAAGGAGTTTCCCGCCCAAGCCATTTCTTCTAGAGATCGACTACTAGTATGCCCATCACAAGCCACAAACCTTCTTGCAACTTTTAAAAAAGAATACCATGGGTTTATGCATACTCCCCAAGAACCCCACCCTCCCAATGACGACAAGCTTAGAGGCCAGTAGTCTTGAAAAGACTGGCCGTAGAGAGATAACCAGTCGGTCAACGCAATGACAACAAGCAACGATATATACCGATGGACCAAGTACCTAAACTGTGAAATGATAAGCCATGAACCAAATTTCAAGCAAGAGTTATCCAAGGTTAATTTACACGATTTGCAGAGAACTTTAGCCTTATAGTCCACCAGGCCAGACCTGAAGATTATAGTCTTCGAGATCGTGTGCAGTGAAGGCTACATCCCCTTTAGCCGGTGCCCCATATTCCTATGGATCATGAAGGAAGATTTTCCTGGAGTGCAGTTCCAAGGGAGCTCCATGAAAAACAGGTGCAGGTCTGGGACCAAGTGCAGGGACAGGCGCAGGGTCAAGCGCAGGGTCAGGTGCAGGGTCAGGCGCAGGGTGAGGCGCAGGGACTGGTGCGAGAACTGGTGCAGAGTCAGTTGCATGGAGAGGTGGAGGGACGGGCGCAGGGTCAGGTGCAGGGACATGCGCAGGGAGAGGCGCAAGGACTAATGTGGGAACAGGCACAGGAAGAGGTCCTGGAACAACAGGGAACAGAAGCACAGGTCCGACGATGTTGACCATCCAGACTCTTGAAGGTCTATCAACAGTGGGGTCAGAGCCAGACTGAAGAGAATATCGATTCTGCACAGTAACCATTTCCCCTTGCTCATGATGAAGCTTTCTGGCCGCTTCAGAGAGAGAAAAGAGAAGAACAATTTTCACCTCTCCCATAGAGTTCTGGAACCACCAGCGAGCATATACACGCAAGCGAGCATCCACACGCAAGTGATTAATTGATTCAGAAACTCCATACTCCTAGACTATGGTTGGCCAATCAGTTTTACGTAGCCGATACGAGAAAAGTTTAAAAGATGTATCTGCTTCTTTTCCGCTCCCGACGACTCGAAAGGACATTTCACCTACTTCCCATAACACGTCCCCTAGGCCCAAAGCATCAAACTTGATGTTGAAAACTTTTGCAAACTCCCTGCAAGCTAATTGGTGAGTTGCACCTGGCATGATTTTTACAATCAATGCCTGTTAGTTATTGAGGTACATGAAGTGGAGTCCTTTGTGGTAGGTGTCCAGATGACGCTCTATATCCGCAAGATGGTCCTGGGTCACAGGGGAAAACACCGCGTACAGGCCCGCGTTACCCAAATGCAATTTGCGTGTTTGCGACTCAATGGCCTGAGTGAATAATGGGAAACCACAATATTTCTGGTGTACTACCCCTTCTAAGTCCTCACGAAGGTAATAGCGCATGTCCGGTGATTGACTAGGCCCCTGGGTTTGGGAGGCGGAGAGGGTTGAGTAGACACCCCCATGCTGTGATGGTAAGGCAGTCATTCTTTATAGAAGAGTGTGATGGCACTTGGTTATATTAGTATTAAAGGTTGTTGATCATAGGAGGTTGAAGAATGGAATCATAGAGTTGCTTGGTGGATTATAGATTAGGTCGTGTGGCGTTCGGTGGGTTGGTCATATTGACACTCGAGTATTGGTCACTGGGCAGAGGTTGCACTAGCGCGTAGTTTGATCGCCAGCAAAACCCTGCACAAGTAAGCACAGAGTATTTGCCCAACCGAGAATGAAAAAATGCCCTTATGTCATCACCTTCGCCAAGATGCTAATGTGGATTCCGTGGTGATATAGTAGTTGGTTATCCCACCAGTTCAACACTCTGGTGGTTCCCGGTTCGAGCCCCGGCGAAATCAATTTCTATTCACCCTCTTTTTCTCACATCTCGCGTTGGTCATCGCTTTTGCCCTCCGCTACCACGAGTCCAGTCCCTTTTACATACACTATTTCGTCCATCATTCCTGCTCCCATGCCTTCTTCCACAATCCCGAAGCCTTGATGCCTGTCACTAGCCAAAATCCGATCCGATACCGAAATTGGTGTGCGGATCTGCGGCAGTTGATGCCAGAGAGACTTCCACTCACACCCCCTCCCCCAACAGTCCCGACAAACACCGCAGTCTCCGGCCGCCCTCCTTATTTCCCCCTCTTCCCCCTCTTCCCCCTCTTGCAAAGTCACCGTTGTATTACTCGCCAAGTGCGTCAAGCCTCCCCCGAGTGAGCGGTTCCGAATCTTGCAGCATGTCTAGAGGCTCAACAACCTACTCGTATGTACCACCCCAGGTCAGCGGAACATTTCCCCACACCGCACATTCTAGTGTAGGATAAGACCTCTCATCTTCGACAATGGCAACATCACGTTCTCTAAAATGTAATTCGACTACAATACCTTATCGTTTGACCACAGCAGTGTCTGCTAGTCTAGGCAGGAGTTATCAATTCAATTGAGAATAATTGAAATACAAAAAAGTAGCTAACAGCTACAAATAAAAAAAAAAACACTCATTCCCCTACGCCATTGTAGCTGGAATGATCCCAATATATCTTTCAAATGGCAGCTTACGGACTGCGATATCGCCTGAGCTTGGCAGGTTGTAAACATCCAACAACATATTTATTTCAATTTCTATCAAGAGTTAGGAAATATCAACCTACCAGGCAGGGAGGCCTTGTAGCTGACCGTCAAGTGCATCAATGGCAACTCTGGTGGGAGGGAAGAATGGTGGAAGTTGGTTGTGCGGAGCGACGAGAGCGCGCAAGGGCGACCAGGGACTACAAGCGCAACTATTATGAAAGCGAGCTCCGCAATTATATTCACTAAGCAAAAGAAAGTGAGCCTTTATGCCAATAAAAAGGAGCAGGAATACTTGTGATACCTCGAGTCAAGGCGGAGAGTAATTGCGTTGATGAGGCATTCAGATTTGTCAAAACGGCGATCGACCCCAACGAGACGGAGCTCCACCTCTTCTAAATGCTGCTCGATGTGACCCAAGCGTTTCTCGATAGCCTCAAAACGCTTATCTACAGCATTGAAACCCTGTGTGATAGCCTCAAAACGCTCATCCACAGCATTGAAACGCTGAGCGACGGCTTCAAAACGATTACCAATGGTATTGAAACACTGAGCGACGGCGTCAAAACGGGCATCCATAACTTGAACAATCTCGGCTAAACGATTGTCCATATGTTGGGACAAGGCACCAATTGCTTGTAAAATCTCCCCCCTGAAATCAGGAGAGGGCACGCTCGGTATTCCTATCACCTGGGGGGCGAGGTGGGGTTGTTGACTGGGGATAGTTCCAATATTGTCAGCCATTTTTGTAAAGTCGAGAAAGTTGTAAACCAGTATGCAAGCTGTGAGTTTCGGCTCAGCTCTTGAATGAGAGTCGGTCTGAAGATTCTATCGTCGAGTGAGCGAGCCAGCTGGCACCTAATTAAGTTACCAAAGAATGACTCACCTAGATGCCAAAGAATAACACCAACTTCAACTTGCTAGAAGGCGACTTGTTTCGTTTTCCGGAGGATGAAAGACTTGGTGTCTTTTCTTTGAGTGCAGCGGGAACACGCACTCCTTATACCAGAATGCAACCACTGCCAAGCCACAGGGCATGATTGTGACACGCACTTAGTTAAGTACAATAGGTGTTGTCCTTGCAGACATGACTAATTGCATATCATATGTTAGTTGTATCCCTTGAACCCATTTAGAATTTGTCTATGGTTTCGTGGTGAAGTTGGTTATCATACCAGTTGAACACACTGGTGGTTCCCGGTTCGAGCCCCGGCGAAATCAATTTCTTTTTACCCTCTTTTCCTCACATCTCGCGTTGGTCATCGCTTTTGCCCTCCGCTACCACGAGTCCAGTCCCTTTTACATACACTATTTCGTCCATCATTCCTGCTCCCATGCCTTCTTCCACAATCCCGAAGCCTTGATGCCTGTCTCTAGCCAAAATCCGATCCGATACCGAAATTGGTGCGCAGATCTACGACAGTTGGTGCCAGAGAGACTTCCACTCCCACCCCCTCCCCCCACAGTCCCGACAAACATCGAAGTCTCCGGCCGCCCTCCTTATTTCACCCTCTTCCCCCTCTCGCAAAGTCACTGGTGTATTACTCGCCAAGTGCGTCAAGCTTCCCCCAAGTGACCGGCTCCGAATCTTGCAGCATGTCTAGAGGCTCAACAACCTACTCGTATGTACCACACCAGGTCAGCGGAACATTTCCCCTATAATTTTATGATAGTGTTATTATTATGACATCCTACGCGCGGTGAATTTGGGGTTATCAGTGCCGGTAAGTTTCATGCGTCGTTGGGGGAGGGCGAGGGTGCACGTACGCCGGGTGAATAATTTGTGTTGAGGAAATGAAATCAAGCAGGATTGGGGGTGTACAAGGGACTGGAAGGTGGGGCGGGGGGGGGGTGCCGTTATTCTAAGCATATGGTGGAGGAGTAGTGTGACGCGGAATTAATCTGACGTCCAAGTCGGGCTTCACGAGTACTCAATAGTCAGTCGTCGGCTGTGACGCGAGTGATTATTCATGACGCAGATACTGCACAACAGTCTCTTGCTGGGAGTACCCCTCGAGCAGAAAAAGTCTAATGCGAAAAAGCCAGAGTATATCATCCGTACTTATTGCTCAACAGAAACAACTGACCAACTAACATACCGCGCGGACCGAAAAGCAAGCTTAGCGAAAACTGTAAATGCAAACGTCCCCTATCCCACATTTATCAAAATCATTCACCCCCCGTACTGCCCACTTTCCTCACCAGATGCTCTGGCTCCCAGGCGGCAGTATCGAGGTCAGTCCTATCCTCGGAAGGGCCAGTGGGTTGGTCTGCCGCAGCCCCCTCGAGCTGCTTCTGGTCCACGAGACTGACTTCGCCGTCCTCGCCGCAAAGGTCTGCCTCGACCATTCTGGAGATAGGTGATTCTTGGGTGGAGAGGTCTTTCCTGACGTTGTCCTTCCAGCCATCAATGACGGATTGGCTACGCCCAACTTCTTCCGTTAGGAGGCCGACTTTCGCATCTATGCTTTCTACCGGTTGGGCATCTTTGGAGCTCTCAGCTTCTTCTTCCGCCTTCTTATCACTCCCACCTCCGACTGACCCCCAAACTTCCTCCACCTCCTCTGCCAGCTTTCCCACCCCCTGATCGCACCCGCCTAGCAAAAGCACGTTGTCCGCCCGCCCACCAACCCGCCCCATCTGAAACGCCCGCGGCAAGCTCCCTCCAAGAATACAACATCCTGCTTCACTAACCCGGGTCAAACCATGAACTGGGGAACACTTCTAAAGAGAATGCACTTCTTCACCCTATCGGCCAAGTACGTGTCATGGCAACCGATGCACGATTGTCCGGCGAACGAGCTGTAGGCTTCAACGAGCTTCTCCGTTGGAACACCAGCGGCGCGGTTTTCCGCGTGTTTATGTTCTGGGTGAAGCAGTTGTGAAACAAGTTCTTCCTTGCCATTAGCGATATGAAGGCGTGTGTGACTGTCGGGCTGAATTGACCAGGGTGCAGGTATTTCGCAAGGGTGTAGGAAGGGTATTATATGGTAAATGACTTTGTGTAAGACCTTAGCCAAGAACGAATTGATGGTATCAGCTCTAAAATTTCAAAGCTCCGCTGAGTAGACACTAGCGATGTATCCATGGTTCGCAAAAGCACCTTATAACCCATTGCACCAACATTCCAGCAACTCAGTTACAAGAAGAAAATCCTTCCTTCCATCCATCAGGAGCAATCATCAATAACAAAACGCGCCTAGAATTCTGGGGAATCAATTCAAGAGTCTACGGAAGGCGTTGCAGTTGCTCAACCAAGGTGGGTAATTAAGAGAGTTGCTGGGGTAGAATATGTACAGAGTGGGAATAAGATCAAATTTCCTATCCTATACTGAACTCTATTTAACACTCATAGGATATACCTCGCTGGGATTGGTTCACGGCAGGCCTGGGTGATGGTTCATTGGGTTTGGTTGAGTTGGGTCGAACTTGCGCTGGGCTTGGTTCGGGTTGGGTCCGCTCATTTTTCATCCTTGTTAACAATTGCCATTGCAGTTGGAGTAAAGATGAAACCTAAGAACCTCATATTCTGATTCGTGCTGTGATTAACTTGAAAAACCCGCCCCCCATGCGCCCCTATGGTAAGTCGATCCTACTCAAATCACCATCACCAAGAGGAACACATGACAATCAATGTATTTTCTTACCTCCAAAGCAATCCCTGCCACCTCTTTAAACACACTCCTTAGACATGCCCTCCTTATGAACCGCGGCCTTAGATTTCTTTAGGTCATATAGCTTTCCCTGAAAGGCATTCCCCGCGACAGTTTGGGTCAAGCAAATGTCTTCCGGGATTATGGTAATTTGACCATTCATGCCTTCGATTCCCTTGCTGAGGGTTTGGATTTTGTCATCGGTGCTGTCGAGCATAGTAGAGAGGCAGGTCCTGGTATCCTGCAGTTGCTCGTAGGTATTGTCTATTTTTTTTGGTGGTCTTACAATTTTTGAATCCATTCAGGAGAGCTATCCCAAAAATCATAGAACTGCAGATCAGGGTTGCAGCAGGTGGTGCGAATTGAGTGGCAAGTCCTGGACAAATAAACTGTGCGCCTATTGTCAAATGAGGATCAAAAAGAAAGTGGTATCCTTACAACGGAAGCTTGAAGCCATGGTCCGTCCGAATGATTCCTTCGTCGGTGTCGAATATGGTTCCCGAAAATAAAGATAATATATAGTGTGACAGTTGAGGTCTAGGTCGATCAGGGCCTGCCGGCAAGAGTTTGTCATTATCCTCGAGAGGTCCACACTGGTTTCCGATGATGGTAAACAGTCAAACTAGCCCACTTCTAACAAAATATTGGCAAAGTTGGGTGTGAGTCCAGTTGTCCCGGAACCAATCACTGATACACAACTCGCCAACCAGCTTGGAAGCCTGGTTCTACGCATTATCGTTTGCGTGGTTGCGGTACTTGTACACGCCCCTGATGCCAGACTGGTTTGTCCGGGGCAGGCGGAACTACTGATCTGCGCGAAGATGACGAAGACCTGGGCTCGGTCTGAGAGCTAAGCGGGGTCCCCCCATGGGTTGTGCATTTCTGGCTGGATAAGCGAGTAGTGGGATGCACTGCTTATCTCGATTTCAGGGAGGGGCTTGCGGTGGTCGTTGAGGTTGTCCTTGTCACTGTCGCTCACACTCTCGCTGCTGCCGCTGCAGGGGTATTCTTCTGGGATGCACTTCCGTCCAATTAAGTGACCATTTGGCTGGCTTTTGGAATTCTAGTAGTGGGTCGTGGGGGGCGTACATGCCAGATAGAGATATTTGCAGTGTCTTTTTGTGGTAGGGGTGGCGCGCCCAATGCTGCTATGCACTGCGTGAATGGTGATGCACAGTTCGTAGTTGGGGTATGTACGGATCACGGCTACTAGGAAGATGTATTCCTATGTGTCCTGCTTGATGGATGACATGGCCTACGGGCTTCAGAATTGGTGATCAGTTCACGAAACCTAGTATCCCCAGATTTAGTCCATGTTGCCGTCCAAGATAACGTTTGTCAACTAATGAGAAGCGTGCTCATCACCGAAAAGCTCCATATCCAAATCATTGACTTGATGCCCCTCACCCCTGACATTGTGCATGGCTATATCACTCTCTCTACTATCATCGTTGCGACCACTATCACTACGTACATCGAATTTCTGCTTGCCTATTGCCACTCCATTCTGAAAATCCCAAGCTCGGTCAGGTAGTTGTTAGCACTACCCATATCCAAGAAGCTGATACAGGAAAGGAAACAAGAAAGTGCAAATACGCTTCTCTTACATAACTTCCAGGCATCTTTCCTTTCACCCCTGGACTGAAAGAGATGATTAATTTCCGCCCTCTCTCCTTAAGCACTTTTTTCCTTATTTCTTCCTTTCTGACTGGTTTTATGGGTTTGTCATTACGTTTTTTGTGTAGGCAAAAGTTATGGGCGGTATGTGATGATAGCAGCGCAGAGTCTTCCTTGGTGTGGTGTTTACAAAGGGTGTGGAAGTTGTATGAACAGGACAACTGGACTCACACCCAACCTTGCCAATATTTGAGCAAAGTTCAAGTTATGACAAAACCTCCCCTACAATAGTGGATGAAAGAGCAGATCAAAAAAAGACTTCAATTTTCCTAGAGTAGAACTGTGAACAAGCAGTCAATAGAATCTTACTCCCTGATGCTGTGCCAACTACAGTATCGCTTGCCATTCTCACTATTAAACCTATCGACCGAACCACTGTCTGTAACCTGTCCTACAAAAGAAAAAAAGCAAATGTGACAACCAATCACCACATCCAAAACTCCCTAGCCCCTTAACTCCCATCTTGCCAATCGCGCTCTGAAAAGGGGTCCAAGTTATTCTTCCTCTTTATCATTTCCATGCCAGCGCATGCAGCTCCTGTAGTGGCACGCAATCCACGGTAAACGTATTTCAAACCAATAATTGGTTGTTACTCTGCTATTTCGCTGTCACTCCTAGTTGGGGAAACTACGTGTGGCATCAAGGCAAGTGACACTTTACTTATTTTGTTAATAATATATGATTCTAGCCGTCTATAACTGTACAACAAATAATTTTCAACAGGGGACACCTTGGCATCAAAGTTAATGTACTTAGGTTAAATTCCTGTCAAGTTTATAGTATTTAGAGTTATTGTCAAGCCACTGTAATTTTTAAAAATAATGAGAAATCATAATATATTAGTGTGTAACATAATAATATTATAATAGAAACACTGTGGCTTGAACATATCAAAAATAACTATGAAAACTTGGGGAATTGAACTAAGTTTTAATGTTTTTATTTTATGGATAAATGCCAAGGCGTCCGCTATGCAAATTATTTGGTGTCAAGTATAGACGGCCGGAACCATAGTTGTTTCCAATTGTCTTTACCCATATTATTGTATTATGTGTATTTAATTATGTTACATTTAAGTAGTGAGGGGTTGTAGAAATTCTCAATCCAAGCATTGTTCTATATTCTGATTTTATTTATTACTCCCTGCTATTACCACATTTCAATTCAAGCCCTGATTTTGAATTTCAATGTCAGATCTAAGTGAACTGCCTCTAGCTAAGGAGAAGAAATGTTTAAATAATGCTTTGAAATAGCTAGATAAATAGCCAAGTGAGAAGGCCATCACTGCAGCAATACTCTTTAATAGTATGGTATAATTAATCCGAATTTGTCAACTTTGCAAACCAGATGAGGCAAGGAAAGTGGCAGGGAGCAATCGTATTGAATAGTGTACACCAACTAGAATATTGTACACCTGGCAGTGTCCTGAAGAGCCCAGTGCTTGCCCAGACCAGTGCCTGTATCCTACTACTATTACACAGGACTTGTTCTATTTCTAGGAACACCTGCGCTGCGATCCTCGCCATTTGGCAAGGCATACAATTTGTCAAATGTTACAATCTAGAGATTGCTTCTGGCAAATCATATACAAACGGAACCAAATCCAATCAATATACTGTGGTAAACAAAGCGCAAATATGAGTTGTTGTACATGTACTAGAATATGTAAACCTGTTATAAAAACCTAACAAGTGTTGTCAGCAGGTTACTAGAAGATGGATAAATATTCCACGATTGCTACGGATACTGGAGGGAGCAACATGGAAATATGTGCATTTTCCACTATTCAAGATCTTAATTTGAACCACAGTTATCACACATATAACTGCCTACCATAAAACCTTTAGAGCCCATACTCAGTATCTTCCCATAAAAATACTTGTTGACTTCACAAACATGAGGCAATTATAAAAAGAGTACCATATTAACTATTGGGTGGTATGTTGCCTCATTCAGCTTCTATGATAGAGGTGGTTACAATATATTTGACAGTAAAAGAGGGATTAATTGACAACTAAGTATATTTGAAGACAACATCTGCTTCACTGTGCACAGTTTTGCTCCTGTTAAACACCATATCAATTCTGCAATATTGACTAGCTACAAGAAACAAATTGTTCAATGGAAAAATACACTGTATGCTTACCTGCAATTATTGACCACAAATCTTCAGCTTCTTACTAACTAGGGAATATAGTCCCAAATAATTGCGACCTCCTTCCTCCATTTCCGTTTCCCTTAATCTATACCTTGAAACAATATCAAAAATACATTTATTAGAGGAAAAGCCATATGGTAATATTGGATCATTGGGAAATGTTAACTTGTCATAATGAAAGTAAACAACACTCCTCCCTGATTTTGGTGTCGCCTATCTTACAGTTCCAACCAATACTGCGACTTTACTAGTCCAAAGGAGTACCTCTTTGCTTTATGTGCAAAAACCCATATGTTGTTGCACATTCTGATCAAATCGACCAAACCAAATTTCTCATTGCCACTGTCCTGTGACTCTAGTGCACAAATGTCTTAGTCATGGAATAGGATAAGGTGACCTCTTGTCTTTCTTCTCATTACTGTTATTATAGGAACCCCTATAAATAAAGCCCAGACATTGACATTGGCTTTTTAGAAATCATCATGAGACTCAATTTGATCGATTTCACCTGGAATACCTTGTGAAGATCACTGTATGCCGTTTCTTTTATTGCCTGAATCTTATCTTTCCCGGAAGCTTGAATCTCTGTCTTGGTTTCTGCTACCCTCTAGGTAACTGATATGACATATTCTTCAAATTTCGCCAATATAAAGCTCAATCTCCTCCCAACCTCAAGCAGTCTTCCACACCGTTCCAGGTGGACACCAGGGTCTGGCGGGCAATAGTCCCGACCATCCTGAGTAAGGGCGGGCATCCCCTATAGAGCACAGTTGCCACTAAAAGGCTACTGCCATTCCCATCAGAGCTTTGTTGACATGTGTTTCGCTGTCTTCATTTTTAATTGGCTGAGTTGTAGCTCTACTACTCCACGTGAGTGAACCAAAAATACGTTAATATAGACCTGAAAGACACAGGGGATGAGCTGATTGAGGCTATCGAATGCATGAAGTCCTGGCGTTGGGTTGGTCTATTTTCAGAGCAGCCCTTAGGATGAACTAGAGACCATGCTTCCTGATTTGCAGGAGAGGGCGCAAAGGTTAGGTCAAGGAAGTGTGATGGGTTCAGGGAGCTCAGAACCAGGGTCAAATATGACTGAGGGCATTGGTTGAATTACCGTAAAAATTGAAAAATGATAGTAGGATCAAAAGGGTTCGTTTCTCCATAATACAGACAGCATGCAAATGTGATTCCAAAATGAAACAAAAACTAAGACACCTATAAGTTAGGGCCCTGCCGTCCATTCAGGGCATAGATCTGGATGGACTGCAACTTGGTGTCTGCCTTGGCCAAAGGCCCATACATGGCGTCTGGCCAGTGATAGGAGAAAGATGAACAGACTGGACACTAGGGAACACAGGTTCTGGGTTGGTAGAAATGAAAACATACAGGGTTCAGGCTGTACAAGATTCAATAGCGGGGTTTAGGTTATACAAGAGAGTAGAGTGGTGCCAGGGACGATATGCTTGTATTATACACGTAGAACCAAAGACTGCTGTGATACTGAATTGTTCAGGCTTCTGAGTTGGTCTATGTAAGGACATACCTCATCCTCGTATTACACACACCTGTTGGAAGTAGTACATTAATGTGATAGGAGTTAAGGATATATTGGGCCATAGGCAAGGCAGCTTGGGACATGCGTATCAGGGAAAATGACTGAAGTCATATGGATGTATATTCATTCCAAAATCTTTTATAAGAAGGACATTCTCAGGCATGCCAATAGTTAAGCATAAAAGAGGTCAACTCTTAACGTCTTTCACCTTCTGCAAGCAGTTTTATTATTTTACCCTTCCAATCCTGCTTTTCCTGAACGACCTCCAACAACTACTTCAATTCTTCAACTGAGTGATTGTTCATGACAGCTGATAGAACAGTCTCATGCAATCAAAGTAGCACCCTGCAAACAGCTAACGTAATTTACGGAGAAGCGCCTCGGTACACAGATCCGGCTCGGAGCCAAGCTATCCTGGTGTCTGTACACAGTACAGCACCAACATCGGATTTCCATCCCTAATCTTCTGCAAAAGAGTTCAAATTTTCCATGCTACCTCTCCTCAAGGAAATAAAGTAGAACGAGAGAGAAGCAGTGCTGCCTGAGGCGATTAAGCACTACCACAAGAGCAAAGAGCCCTCATTTGGATTGTCAGCTGTGAAGTTTGGGGTAGTCTACTCAACCCTACAGGTGCGGCTAAGTGGAAGGATATCGCGGGGGGCTGGGCATCTCCGGATGCAGGTTTTGACCGAATATGAGGAAGGAACGGTAGTACGATGTTGTGAAAGGTTAGATGAGTGGGGGCATCATGCCTGATTGGCCATGGTAAAGAGTATGGCTGAGGCTATTGTTTCCTGTAGGGTAAACAATTATCAATTGGGGAAAAACTGCATAACCAGGTTTCTAACCCGTCAGCCCCAGTTAGCCAGCAGGATCAGCAGTCGCTTAGATCGCCAGCGTGCCCTTGCCAATGATCCTGTTGTCCGGAAGGATTATTTTACCAAGGTAGGTGAACCATACCCCCCCGCCAAACAACCGAGCAACTAATAATTCAAGAATTATCTACAAAACTTAATTAAAATCCACCGAATAACCCCCTACAATATGTACAATATAGATGAAATAGGCTTCATGATGGGGGTTGCCTTACGCTGCAAAGTAATTTGTAAGCAAGGCCCAAGGTCAGCAATGCTAAAACACGATAGTGCCAGAGAGTGGTTGATGGTAATTGAGGCTATTTCTGGAGATGGCTGAGTTTTACGGCCTATGATCATTAACAAGGGGCAAGTCCACTATATGAGGTGGTATGCGAAACTAAAGAAGCAGGATCTGGCCACCTTAGGGGTATCCGAATAGGGCTGGAGCAATGAAGTGCTCGGGTTAAGATGATTAAAGGAAATATTTGATGAGGAAACATAAGAGATATAAGCTATAAGGACTAGGTTAAAGAGTTTGGATATAGAATATAGGCTAATTATATAGAGCTGGTAGAGAGTATCGCCTACTAATCCTGGATGGGCACGCCTCCCACTACAACTGGGAGTTCTTTAACCATTGCCTCAAGGCAAAGATTATTCCCCTGTGCTTGCCAGCTCATTCTACCCACATTCTGCATCCGCTAGACGTGGGTTTATTTAGTCCTTTATAGCGGCACTACAGCTATGGTTTGGATGAGTTTATTAGGCGAGGGAACGCGGGAATGAATAAGGGAGAATTTTTACTGCAAGTATCTTTATTTCTATTATTCTGAATCTAATGCTAACTTTAACTACAAGAGGATTCTGATGTCAGCCCGGCGGCTCACATTTACCTCCAAGAATATCCATAGTGTTTGGAAGGCTGTGGGGATAATTCCTATGAATCCACAGCAACCACTAGAGGGAGTGATGCCAAGAAAAGGCAATGTCTTAGATGACAAATCTGCGGGTCAAATGAGAGCTCTTGCGATCCCAAAAACCCTGCGAGCAGTTAGCCAAACCACGCGAACAGCTCTTTCCCTTGTCACCCGCAAAACACCCTCCTCTCTTAAGCTCCAAACACTCCTCTCCACCCTTTAAGAAGGATTCCAAGAAACAATAGCGGACAAGGTAGTTGAGTAGGTGGCCCACAAGCAGTACCCCCAACTAGTTGGAAAAGGATAGAAGGGAAAAACCTCCTACCGGCGCAAGCTGGCGTAGGCAATGGTAGTTACTTCTGAAACCATAATTCAGTTACGAGATCAGCAGGAAAGGCTAGATGCTACAAAAGCGGCCAGGAAGGTAAACAAGGCTCTCCAGACTCGCAGGGCAGGCACGAGAGCCAAACTACATAGCGGGTAAGTTGAATATGAGGCAGTGGTTGTTACTGGGCTGTGAGGGAATAATACTAGGACACTAGACTTGCATGAAGAAGACGAACTGTGGGAGGAAATGGAGCAGTAGGAGGTTTCTTGTGAGGGAAGTGGGAAGAATATTGGGCAGGTAGTGGAAGATAGAATTCTGGTCCGAAGGGGACATTAGTCACTATATTATCCTCTGATTTCGGCCCTTGGAGCTTGCATAAGGCTTCAACTATGTGGAGGAACAGCCTTTGAGCTTCGGGAATCTGTTGTAGTGGGGAATTTAAAGTTTGAAGGACCGGCAATAGTGCTAGGGCCCCTCACATAGTGATTTAGATTGCGCCTTCTGAGCTGAGCCGGAACTGGGTGATGAGCCATTGCCCCATGAAATACGTTAAAGTCTAATATCAAAAGGCAAAGAAGATTGGTATATTACTCAAAATGATTATCCACCAGTAGCATACCACAACCAATAAGTCGGCAATCCTTTTCCTCTAAATCCAAATATCATCCCCTTACCCCTGGCATCACATTTTAGGCTTCTTGTACACCCCCACGCTATCCACTTTTTGAACCCTCGGCTCTCGTTCATAGGCCGCAGTACCGTGGTTAGTCCTATTCTGGGAGAAGCTACTAGATTGGTTTAAACGACAAGAAAAATTACGCAAATGCAACTGCCACTTGACGAATGGTGAAATGGCTAAACAACAAAAGATTAAAGGAAATGCAGCAAAATTCTAGCTAGTTACTCTACAGAGTCAGGGTTTATATGACATACAAAAGACGTTGTAAAAGAGGGGGAAGATTAGCCTGGTCCAAGACTCTCGTTTACCGGTTCCTCTCAGGTAACACTACTAAACTAACTAAACTGAAAAGACAGGAGTATGCATAATCAAGAGGGAGAATCACCCCTAGACTCTGTTGAGCACAACAAACAATCACGCAAGCTCCCCTATCACCCATACCCTCCTATGTTAACAAATAGCAAATAGGCTTTATGTAGAAAGACAGGCTCCATCAATAAGCACTCACTCTTCTTCTTAGCATTCATGCAATCCTTTTGGCTCTCCCGCACCTGTTCTCCTTTACCACTTCCAATAGATAGGTTCCACTCAGTGTAATTAAACTCATCTAACATCTGTAATACTCCAATCTCAATCAGAAACAACAACTTGGATTATCCTTATGCCCTCTACGCCTCTAACGCAAAGGTTAATCGTCATTACCCACTCAACACACAAGATCAGAATAAGAACCACATAGCGATCAATTAGGGAGAAAACCTTCCGCAATCAGGATACATGTAAGGGCCTTCATTATAGCTTTCCATAGAGGGTCCTAGTATAGATCTATCATATTCTCCCTCTTATAGCCTGCCTTCTGCGGGTCCCACAACTCGCTGGGTTTTTTGTCCCCCAATAAAAGCTGAAATTTATGGGTTTCATGGGTCCTTAATAGGGGGACTAAATTTTTTTATCTCCATTATTAGCAAAGGCAAACCTACCCCTAGATTAATCATAATGCTAACTTCTTCCCTCTGACTTCCCTTGCTTTTCCATCCAAGAAAAGCCAAATCTCTAGGAAGTCTTTCTTTATTTATATATCGTCATCCCTTGGGGGCAGTAGCTTTCTTAGTATCACCAGGTTAATGGCCCCTTTGGAGACTGCCAGCATGAGGTTCATATCATTTTTCAAGTTTTCCTAGGATTTTAGCAAAACCATAGTCAATAACAATATTCAGCCAAAAACGGGCCTCTGGAATGATCACCGTGTTCGGAGCTTTTACTCAGTTTGCATATCAGTATAGTGTTTTTCCAGTAGCCCCAGTAGGCTTGACAATCCTTACATATTACAAGTACCTAGGGGTAAGTACCAGAACATTAAGAGGGAGGTTAGGGGTATTACAGGGATAGAACAAGGGGAGGAACAGGGGTATTTAGTTACTTTTTTTGACAGATGTGCCTGACCTGGTTAGTGCATGGACAGGTTTGCGAAATATATCACCACTAACCGGTATTGGAATTTTGACCTTAGATGTGCAACTTCAACTCAGCGCCTGGTGTTTATAGAAAATATTGTGATAAATAATAATAATAATTATTATACAAAAATTAAAAATTACACAAAAAAAAACAAAAAAGAAAAAAAAGAAAAAGAAAAGAAATTATGAAAAAAATAAATATGAAGAAAAGCAAGAGAAGCCAAGCCAATCACCATCACGTATGCCCCCCATCAGCAATAATAACAGCCTGTATCCTCTCTGGCATAGAATCAATAAAAGACAAAATAACTTCATACAATATATTCTCCAATTCCTCCATAATGGCCATAGACATTCAATCCATACCCTGTGAGCATGGAGAGCGTCGGTTAAGCTTATGCTTTAGGATTCCCCATACATTTTCGATCAGATTATGATCTCTTGAAGCGGGAGGCCAAACGTGTTTGGGCATGTGGTAGGATTCTCTTACGACCTCTGTTTGCTTTGCACCATGAGCTGGGGAACAATCTTCCATTACGCAAAGTGGTTGAAGTTCCCTTTGGCTTTCTCTATACCAGAATAGCCAGAGGACAGGACTAAGGATATTGGTGATATAGCATTCGGCAGTATCGTACCCCAATTCTCTCTGTTCAACTGAATTAATGATACCTTTTGTCCTCCTAAAATACCACCCCATACCATGATTGAATTTTTTTTTACAAACTTGGGAATAAGGCAGACGGTATCGTATTCCTCTCCAGGGCAATGAGTAATCCAGGTTCGTCCACAAGTTCCAGACAGCCAAATATTAGACTCATCTTTCCATATTACATGCCGCTAATCCTCCACTCTCCAATGTTGGTTGGATTGAGCAAAGGGTAATATTAGGCCACGTTGGCTCTCATGTAGAAACGGCTTTCGACAAGCTACCCTAAATGAGTATCCTTCTTTCTGAAAAGATTTTGTGAGGACTGACTGAGAGGCTGTGATTCCAGAAATTGCAGCTACTTTAGTTAGAGGTAAACTTTGATGGTCAGGACTACGAGTTGCTGTACTAACTAAACGTGAACGTGTTGGAGAATCGAGTATAAGCGGGTGTCCATTTCTTTTCTTTGTTGTCGCAGGCACATAGTAGATATGGTGGATTGTGCTAACACCAAGGTTCTTTTCCTCTGCAGTTTGTCTATACGTCTATCCAGCAGTGAACCGGAGGTCTTGAACTTGTCATCTAATTTTATAATATGTATCAGGTTGATGGTTTACTTGCATGATGATCTGTATATCTTGTCAGTCCTATTGTCACGATTGGTGACTAAGCAAGGCAGAATTTTGCATGACTCATAGTTATGAGTCACAAGGTTGTTATATTTCGCACTATGACTCATTAGAAGTCATGGGGTTTCACATGATGCACACTTGTGCAATCATTTTTATGTTGTGATTGGTTGATCGTGCGCATGACTTACATTTGTGAGTCATATGATGTAATGATTTTCGCACATGACTCACACTATGAGCCATGGGTTTCGTGCATGTGACCACTTTAGGGCACATGACCTATTATATGAGTTATGATTGATTGGCGCGCGACGCAGTTGACTCAGAGGAGTCAGCTGATGGATTTCATACTATGACTCACTATGAGTTATAGAGGTCGTGTGACTCACAGGTATGAGACACCATGGTTAGGGTTGAGGGAAGAGTGCCTATATAAGGACCTCGAGGCGACCTGTAGTTAGGACTCTTCACGCAACCATCTAAGTTCTTTCCTATACAATTACTTTACCTCTTTACCGTTTCATTCCCTATTGGCGTTGTGCGATAGGAACCATAGGGTTCAGCTATCAAGACAACGTAGGCATAGGCCTAGAGCAATAGTGGAACTCCGCCTAGTACTACTCGTTGCAATAGTACTCCTACCCTGGTGGCTGAGATTAGCGCCACGCCCCATACCGGACTACAACAACGGCTCGGTCATATTTATCCAACCCACAGAGAAGTAGTTACCTGTTGCAGAACCAACTTACCGCATAGGATCGTAACATTTGGTTACGTCACCTAAGCAACACCCAACTACAAACCGGCAGACTCTACAGATAACGACATCGACCTTACTGAGGGCGAAATCGATACCTCAACACTCGGCCCGGCACTTGAAGAAGCAATTAGCACAAACCTATCCAGAAGCCAGTTACAAAGAACCACAAGTCCGGTGACCCCTGAGCCGGCCTCACCAACAGGATCTCTGGAACCAGAAACCCCAATACCAGAAAGGATGTCAGCACCGCGACCAGCCACTGTCGATGGAGGAGCAGGAATTCAACTAGCAGGATTTAGAACTGCACAGTTCCAAGAGATCCTGACTCTGATAAACAACCAGCGAGAAACAACCAACAACTGGATCAAAGTCGAGAAACCTCCTACCTTCTCAGGAACAAGGACAAAACTACGAACCTTCTTAGTGCAATGCCAACTATACTTTGAAGCAAGACAAGAAACACGACATACGGAACGCATCACCTACGTCAAGAGCTTGTTAAGGGATGCAGCAGCAAGCTGGATAACCCCATTTGCAGAAGGACGCAAGCCGGAGACCTGGACTACATATGAAGATTTCACTACAGCCCTCAAAGACCAGTTTGGGGATGTGGATGCAGAAAATGCAGCTAGGACAAAACTCGACTGCCTGAGGCAAGGCAAGGAACCAGTCACGGAATACTGGAATGACTTTCGCCTCACAGCGACAGAGGCGAATGAGGATGATGGTACACTAAGACACCAATTCCTTAAAGGAATTAACCGAACGCACCAGGTCACGTGGGCAGCGGACCACAGGGTACCGGCAAATGTCGATGCCCTTGCAGCATGGGCAATCGAAAAAGAAAACCGGATCAACATGATCAAGCACCTTCAAGGAAATAACAGTACCGTTATCCAACAACAGGCAACGCCCAGGAACAATAACGGAACCTGGATGTCGGGCAACACTATGGAACCCCGAGGCGACCCAATGGACCTGGATGCTACCAGAAGGCGTCCACGACTAAACCTCTCACGAGCAGAGTCCACAAGAAGACGGGACAACAACCTATGCCTAGGATGCGCCAGACCTGGGCACAGACTCAGCAATTGCCGAAATGCATGAGATGAGAAGGACTGTACTAGGCAGTTCAATAGCAAGACCAACAATAATCGCTGGAAACCACGAACCAACCTACACGAAATGGAGATCAGAGAAACACCTGAAGAGTCGGGAAATGAAGAAAGTCCCCATTAAGAGATGGGCTGCGGGACAACAAAACCAAAACCATCGGAATCGGCAACCTCTACATGACACTTACAAATACGGAAACATTGGAACAAGAAAAAGACCATGCCATGGTCAAAATGCGTTTACATGGCAAGGACAAAACAGTCATCATCAACGGCATGATTGACTCTGGCGCTACAGAAAACTTTATTGACAAGGAATTCAGTAACAAACACGGCATACGAACAAAGAAAGCGAAAGAAATACAGGAAATCTACCTTGCGGACATGGAGCCGAGTGCTATGGGACCAATTACCCATATAGCGGAAGTACCTATGGACATAGGCAGCCATAGGGAAGTGGCAACCTTCCAAATTGTAGATCTACCCAAACATGAGGCAGTGCTAGGGCTGCCATGGTTAAGAAGACACAACCCCAAGATCGATTCTGCAAGCAAAAAGATCATGTTCGATAGCAAGTGGTGTACCGGAGTATGCCTCGAAAGCTCGCCAGCAGTGGACCTAGTCCCTGAATCGGAAGCCCTGGAAGAGAACTTGGAGATACAGTTCTCCACGATCCAGGCCAAGGATGTCCAGAACATCAAAATCCAAAGATTGAGCAATACGGCCACACTCCCGGGGTCAGCCAAGGCTGCAGGACATGACCTGTATGGAGACGAGAGAATTACGATACCGGCAAAAGAACAAGGAATCGTCAATACTGGGATAGCTATAGGACTACCAGAAGGCACCTATGGGCGGGTGGCTCCGCGCAGCGGATTGGCAGTTAAACACCAGCTTACTGTCAATGCGGGAGTAAACGACGCCGACTACGCAGGTGAAGTCAAGGTGGTCCTGGTCAACCTGGGGAAGGACAGTTAGACAGTTGAGGCGGGAGACCGCATCGCACAGTTGATATGCGAAAAGATTGTCATAGGACAATGCGAAGAAGTAGAGCAAGTGGCTCCTACTAGGAGAGGCGCAGTAGGGTTTGGAAGTATGGACCACCCAAAACGCCAAACGATTGAGAACAACGAGATCTCCGCTATGTCCTTCGGAAAGTTCTACTGAAGAGGCGTAGTCACAGGAATCCTCAAGTGGGATTATAAGACGAACGAACCTACCAGGATCGAAAGGATCAATGTCAGCACCGAATTGACTATCAAGGCCAAGAAAGGACAAGAAAAAGACAAAACCAGAAACATTGTGCCAAGGGAATACCACCAGTACCTGGACATGTTCAAGGAAGAGGAAGAAACTCGGCTACCACCCCACCGACCAAAGGTTGACTTGGATGTCAACCTCAAAAAAGGAGAAACAGTACCAACAAGAAAGCTATACCCATTGGGCGAAAAAGAGCTGGAAGAACTAAGAGAATACATCAGGGTCAACAAGAACCGGGGCTGGATTCCAGACTCTTATGCAAACTGGGGATAACCAATCCTGTTTGTTAAGAAGAAAGACGGTAAGCGAAGTCTATGCGTGGACTACCGAGGGCTCAACGAAGTCACCAAACGAGACCGATATCCCCTACCACTGATAGGAGAAGCCTTCGATAGGCTTAGAGGAGCCAAGGTCTTTACTAAACTAGACATCCGAAACTCATATCACAACATCAGAATCAAACACGGAGACGAATGGAAAACTACCTTTACCACCAAATACGGCATATACGAATACACGGTCATGCCATTCGGACTCAAAAATGCACCTGCAGCGTTTCAGCCATGGGTCAATAGGATTCTCAGCAGGTGTCTGGATATCTGGTGTATTGTCTATTTAGATGATATTCTGATATACTCAGAAAACCTGGAACAACACCGAACCCATGTCAGGATGATTATGGAAGGCTTAAGAAAAGAAGGGCTGACACTGAAGCCATCGAAGTGCGAATTTCACAAGGAACGAAGCAAATACCTAGGCTTCATCATCGACAAGGACGGAGTCAGCATTGATCCTATCAAAACAAAAGCAATATGGGAATGGAAACTACCCGAAAGCAAGAAAGGAATACAGTGCTTTATGGGATTCTGCAACTTCTATCGACGATTCATAGAAGGGTTTAGTCGGATAGCTAAACCACTCTATCAACTGACGAAGAAGGACTGCAAATGCAACTAGACCGAGAACCAACAAAAAGCATTCAACGAATTGCGCAGGCAACTTACTTCAGCTCCATTACTGGTACACTACGATCCAACCAAGGAAATCATGATTGAGACCGAAGCTTCAAAATATGTATGCTCAGGCATTCTATCACTGAACGGGAGCGATGGAAAATGGTGGCCAGTGGCATACCGGTCAAAAACAATGACGCCCGTGGAATGCAACTACCATATCCACGACAAAGAACTCTTAGCCATTGTCCAAGCATTGAAAGAATGGAGAAGATATGCAAAAGGAAACAGACACCAGGTCCTGGTCCTCACAGACCATAAGAACCTGGTACCATTTACCACGACAAAAGAGCTAAACGACAGACAAATCTGATGGAGCGAGACCCTCAGTCAATACGATATCAAAATACAATACCAACCTGGGAAGGAAGGGGGCAAACCAGATACCCTTACTAGGAGAGCAGAAGATGTCCCGAAAAAGAACGACGAGAGGATCCAACAAAAACAAAGGATCCTACTCCCAAAAGAACAATACTTCAAAGCCATGGAAGTGGTCAAGTTTGTCGCTGAAGATTTTGGCATCCGAGAAGCAAGCAGGAAAGACAGACAGATAAGAGCAATCCAGGAAGCTCTTAGGAAAGGAGAGAAAGAAATGAAAGGAGTGGCTCTAGGGGCATGTGAATGGAAGGAAGGATGCCTATGGCATCAAGGAAAGATTTGGGTAGCGGAACACATAGAGATCAGAACTCAAGTCATACGACAAAATCACGATAACCCAGCAGTGGGCATGGCGGAACCAGCAAAACTACTCAACTACTATCCCGACAATATTATTGGCCAAAGATGCGAGACGACATAAAGAGATATGTCAAGAATTGCGATACATGCCAAAGAACGAAAGCGATAAGGCACGCGCCCTAGGGACTACTACAACCGAACGAGGCGCCACACCAACTATGAAAATTGATAGCAATGGACTTCATCACGGACCTACCGAAATCAGATGATTATGATGCCATCCTGGTGGTCATCGACCGCTTGACAAAAATCAGCCATTTCATACCCTGCAACAAGGATATGAACACCAAAGAATTTGTCCAGATATTCCTACGGGAAATATTCCAACACCATGTACTACCACAAGATATCATCACCGATAGAGGAATGCTATTTACATCAGACTTGTGGAAAGAGACCACAAAATCCCTTGGAATTGAACGAAGAATGAGCACCGCCTTCCATCCACAAACCGACGGACAAACCGAAAGGACGAATGGAATTCTGGAACAATACCTAAGGGCCTATGTCAACTATCAGGAAGATGACTGGGCGGAATTACCACCATTAGCGGAATTTGCATACAACAATGGAAAACAGGAAACCATTAAGACCATACCCTTCTAGGCAAACTACGGACAACATCCAGAACATGGGGCGATAGGCCACATGATACCAAACGAAACCACGAAAAAGGAAGAGATGGGTCAGCTGCACACTATCCTACGTCAGGAAATGGTCTGTGTACAATTACGACAAAAAGAAAACTACGATCAACACAGAAAACCCGATCCGAATCTCCAGTCAGGCGACATGGTCTGGTTACTGCCAAGGAATATAAGGACCACAAGACCATGCAAGAAGCTGGATTACAAGAAAATCGGACCATTCAAGATCCTTACGAAGGTGGGCACAAGTGCCTATAAATTGGCCTTGCCCCAACAGATTAAGGTCCACAACACCTTCCACATCTCACTCCTCGAACCATACAAAGACAATCAGTTCCCCTCACAAAAGCAATCACCACCACCTCCAATCGAGATAGAAGGAGAAAGTGAGTACGAACTCGAAGAAATCATTGCTTCACGCATACACCGAAGACGCCTACAATACAGAGCCAAGTGGACTGGCTACTCACCAGAACACGACAAAACTTGGTACCCTGCGGAAAACTTCAACAATGCCAGCATCGCTATTGAACGTTTCCATCAGCAGTACCCAAGAAAACCCCCAGTGGGTTACAGTCAAAATCGAACCCACGAGGCAAGACCCAACGCCATTGGGTCCAGACGAAGGCTGGGGCGATAGCCGCAGGGCTACTACCCCTACCAGCCCGCCATACGCTACTCAGGAAGAAAGGGAAAAGCAGGCAGCACACAACGCTCGTTCGTGGACTGCCTGTTATGATGATTCCTGCAACACTCATTTACGCGACAAGGAAGAAAGCAATTGGTTTCCACGACAGCCCACATTGCGCAAACCGTAACAACCACACAAGGAGACCTCCTGGAAACACTGTTTCAAGGACACTTGTTGTACTCACAGACACGACAAAATCGATGCTGGGTTTTACCCACGACGAACCGGGGAAGCGGCACCTCTTACTGAAAACGATGCACGTATTAGGAAAAGAAAAACAACAGTGAGGACACAGTTGAAGGGAGAGGGGGGCGATAAAAGCAAAATCGAGAAGATCCCCGACGAAGAGAGTTTGCAACGACAGTTGCAAGGGCTACGAGAACAACTTGGCACCGCCGAAGCCACAACAGAGGCCCAAAGGACTGATAAGCGGACATATCAGAGAATGATAGATGACCGGGACAGGACTATTAGGGCGGCACACACCACCTTAGAGGAAGTCAAGAGGAACTACCAGTCGGCCGAACATCAAGTTCGGAAATTGAAAAGGAACTGCGCAGGTTTGGAGAAAGCCTGACGAATATGAGACGTTAAGCCTAAAGGGACTCAGGCTTAAGGGAGAGGGGAGCTAAGGTCACGATTGGTGACTAAGCAAGGCAGAATTTTGCATGACTCATAGTTATGAGTCACAAGGTTGTTATATTTCACACTATGACTCATTAGAAGTCATGGGGTTTCACATGATTCACACTTGTGCAATCATTGTTATGTTGTGATTGGTTGATCGTGCGCATGACTCACATTTGTAAGTCATATGATGTAATGATTTTCGCACATGACTCACACTATGAGCCATGGGTTTCGCGCATCTGACCACCATAGGGCACATGACCTATTATATGAGTTATGATTGATTGGTGCGCGGCGCAGTTGACTACGAGGAGTCAGCTGATGGATTTCATACTATGACTCACTATGAGCTATAGAGGTCGTGTGACTCACAGGTATGAGTCACCAGGCTTAGGGTTGAGGGAAGAGTGCCAATATAAGGACCTCTAGGCGACCTGTAGTTAGGACTCTTCACGCAACCATCTAAGTTCTTTCCTATACAATTACTTTACCTCTTTACCGTTCCATTCCCTATTGCATTGTGCGATAGGAACCATAGGGTTCAGCTATCAAGAAAACGTAGGCATAGGCCTAAGAGCAATAGTGGAACTCCGCCTAGTACTACTCGTTGCAATAGTACTCCTACCCTGGTGGCTGAGATTAGCGCCACGCCCCATACCGGACTACAACAACGGCCCGGTCATATTCATTCAACCCACAGAGAAGTAGTTGCCTGTTGCAGAACCAGCTTACCGTATAGGATCGTACAACCTATTCACATTATGAAGATTTGTTTTACAAACCTAGTTGATGTATAGATATTGTTGTAGAATTCAGAATACGGACTTGATGCATGGAGATGTTTTTATTACCCCTTTTGTATTTCACTATTATTATTATAATGGATTCCTTAATCCTACTCTAACTATACTAACTATGGCAGTCAATAGGATGGATTATTTCACCTTGGCAGTGGCGCCCTATCCCGCATTCCCCCCTCTATGTTCTGGTACTTACCCCTAGGTACTAGTATGGAACTAGCCCCTGAAATTACGCATTTATCCTTCAAACACTAGGCAAAGTGTCTCCTTTCCAAATCCGCGTATACGAACCCCTCTCCCACTGAGTTGTAAGGCCCAAACTGTCACAGTGGCCTGCATCTGCATTGCTATTTTTAACATCAATTCTTTATATTGGGAGCACTAGGTGCAACTAAAACAAGTTGGCTAAAATCATTCTATCGATAATAGTACAATACATACACTCTGTATTCCATGTACTCTTCCAATTTTGAAACCCTTTCAGAAGTAATATCTAAAATTCGATACTCTTCTTCCAGTAGAAGTTTTATACATTACATTGCTGTTATTGGAAACTGTAGGTCACAAGCAAGGTATTCAGGAGGTGACAGGGTGGATCAACCTCCGAGGCAGAAATGTAAATAAGTGATAGAGTAGAAGCTGGAATTGAAAGATATACACCACTGCAAGAGTTCAGGAATGAATTTCAGGCAAAGAAGTGTATTGTTGCAAAGATCTAGGGCAGTAATGGTTGTGTCGTTTGCAAACAAATATTGTACTCAGTGGAGACATTAGCTGGGATGCAAACTACCTCAGTCAAAGAACATATGTACCAGTATCAAAGCCACACATTTGTTCCCCAGATTCATACAGAAGCATCAGTGAACTGTTAGCCTTTTCCTGATAGAGAAATAATATCCCCCTTAAGGCAGTGATGAAACTCAATAATTAGTACAATATAATCTTCGCAAATACTGTAACCTGTTAGTGTAACCCTAGTCCTAACTAGAGGGCAGACTTAGGATGGGAGGATATGTGGGTTACTGGGTTTTACGGTACTTAACATAATTGGGATTACAGCACATTGGAGATTGGTTTCTTGGTGTAGTTGGCAGGACAACAGATGGAGGTTGGTTAAATCACAATATCACCCTGTCTAAAACCGAGTTAGCTAATCTTAGAGCGAGGTTTCAGAGTTTGGTACACCCCCCCAGTTTAACATGCTGTGTAAGCTTCTAGAGAACTGGTGTGGAAGTTGTTTCTCTCATTCCTCTATTGCGATGCTATCTTATTTAGGATATTTTCTCTTCTAGTTGTAAAGACCGTAATCTGCTCTTATACCATGTATTAGCATCAACACAATTATCCTGAAGGTAGGTTGTATAACACCTCCCTGGCTGTATCAGGCACCAATAGGTATGCGTCTAAGTAAGTTATAATGATCGTAATCCAAATCACCAACTGTCGTGACTTCATATGAGTATTACTCCTGGAGAACTCAATAAGTTGTTTAACAGCCGTTAATTTCTTAATTGCCAGTCTAGCTAAATCCTAGACTTAGTTGCTGTGATTTACGTGTGAGCTGAAAAGAAGTAACCGTTCAACGAAGTATATTGGAAACTCCGTCGGTCGAAGTTTGCCCTGTCTACGCTTCACAGGGGCAGTATTAAATATCTGATCTAAGCTTTCCAAAGATTTCCATATCCTTCTATTTGATTTCCAATCAATGCATATAACCAAGCTCCGCTAGTAAAGTCCTCCAATAAAACAAATCCCCCTTACACCAAAACAGTACTGAAACAAACTATATGTCATCCCAATACATAAAACCTAACATAAAACAGATCCTATATCAGCCTGGTACATGAAACCAAACATAAAACTAACTAAGTATCAAACGATACTTGAAACCAATCATAAAACCACTAATACATTACTAGCCCTGCTAGTTTCCTTTACCCTTGTTAGCCTTAACAATAGAACCAATACAAGTTACAAGTTGTATATCAAATGATAATGATAATAGCTAAATTGGCTGACTGGAAAGGGCACAATTGAGAAAGATAAAATGTTATCACCTGCTGAATTGTTTTCAGATGATGTTGCCACTCATAGAAAGTAACAATGAAGGCTGCCTACATCAAGAGAAATATGCATGCCAATCTTCATACAAACAACACCTCCAAGTATGTTGCTCAATACCCTGACATCTGCACTACTGCCCTATAGAATGAACTGTAGCGCACAAGGGTCACTTCCTTCTTTTGCCTTTGCCCTCGAAGTCACACAAATAGCTTACAAGAGAGAACTCACTCTATCCCCCTTCCCATACTTCTAGGTGCTTCTATAATATGCACAGTGACAATCCGTGGCTCTATCCATTTACTATTATCTTGTTCCACCTGCTCCAGGAATCTAATACAGATACCCCATACTCTGCACTCTCAAAGTATCCTTCATACATCTGCCACACTCTAGTACATCCGCCTTAGTTGAATATATTCTTCTTCTTTCCTCCTAATGCTCAAAGATATCCACCATCCTAACTCCTATGCCTTCATTTGCCTTCTAATGTAAATCAACTTTGATGACATTATGGGAACAAATTTACGCAGAGCACCTGTTAGGCACATGTATATGAGGCACTGAATTCAATAATGCATACATACGAAAAATGCGCAGAAAACCTTCTCATACCCCTCTGGCCCCGTTGTGGGGCCTGCACGTAACCAGCAGCACCTACGTTAAAAACATCCCCACACTAAAAGGTCATAAATTGGCACCTTCCTTGTAACACCATATACGTCGTCGCCGCCCATCCGACTGGATTCTGTTCTCTGGGTATAGGAAGAGTGTGACTCGAACTAGCCAATGCAACTGAAATAAAGTGCATCAGCCCAGTGTCCGCAGAGTTATAACCTTTCAGTACAGCCCCTGTTGGGGGTGGTCAAAAGTGACGGAATACTCCGTAGGATATTGAGAATATGTTAAGTGGCTTCCAGTAAAATACTGAGAACACACTTAGACCCTGAAATCAAGTCGAGAAAGGTCCATAGACCTATTGGAACAAGTCGATAACGAGGAGCAGAGCCAAAGCGATATGGTATTGGACCGATCATAAGCTCCAGTCATCCTGAAAGCCCTCTGCAAACTGCTGGTCATATCGGGAGGAAGCAGATTGGTCGACAACCATGCTGGCCACTTGGTATTCTATCAAACTATTTGTAGATCCTATGATGAACTGCTTGGTTTAATTGGCAGAAGAAGTAACAGTGTCTCAGACTGATAAGGGTACAATAGCCTCAGTAAAAACAGAGCTCCGACGTGTCCGGAAGCATTGGAGGGAACCATATTCTCAGGGTCAAATCACATATGAACTTAGATCATTAAAGATATTTTGTGAGAAAAAGTACATAGTTGTATTGAAGTTAGATGTAGTCCGCGAACACTCAGAAGCGGGATATAAATATCGTAGTGCCTCCCAAGCTAAAAAGATCATCAAGCAACGGAGAAGAGATCTTATCAATATCACTAGTTTTACTCTAAAATCTTTACCAATCAGCCTTCCTAGACAATCTCAGTTTACAAAGAAAGATTTAACCCGAGTCTGATTCACTTGCCCTTAGAATCAACTACCCTTAACAGTATATTGATATTTTCCCTTGTTACCGAGGCTCAATACATAATCATTGGCGATCAGGAAGTCGTTGCTCAGGAATCATACAAGTTCATTGCTGATTCCACCCTCCTTGACGAGTCAATTCTTGAACCTCGTCTACCAAACTCTATCAAGTCTATCGAAACCCTCCTATACGACTCTCTCCCCGAGATCGAATACCTACCATACCGCTTCGAACCCTCCTGGTTCACTGACCCTAACCTTATGCGGACATCACAAGATATACCAGAAATCTACAAAGAACGTTACAGGCAATCCTTCCAGTAGCACCCCCTCGTTGACTACGACTGTGAGGAAAGTGGAACATCTAGTTATTTTTCCTCCAGTATATCCTTTTCATACTCCGTGTGGGGATTTGGACTACACCAACTCTCCTTCTAAACCATGTCCTCACGGCAGTTGACCGTCGATATGGACAAATAGATATCCATTTTGAGCAAGTTTCGCTGGTGGGAAGCGACCATGCACCATGACGCTCTACGTCAGCTATGGCTCTGCTCCATCTCTCACAGTCCAGTTGAGTGAGAAAGTCAGCCCCTGCCACTCGCTCCAGCACCCCAAGACCCCCGCAGGCAAGAAACCCGGCCTTGGAAAAATTAGCCAAACGCATTGGACAAGGCATCAGCATGTTCGACCGAAACCTTCGAGAATCGGTTGACAATGCTCATCTGGTCTACCATGAACTAGTCTAGCCAAGTGCAGATTCAAGTAGACCAACTTCAACACCATGCACACCAAATTTCAGGCGTTGAACAAATCAATGGAGAAGAACTAAAACAGGTCCATACCGGGTTAGAGATGCTGGCAGCAGAGACAATCAAATTGCAAAACTGCAACGACGAAGAAGCTGGAGGCCAAGTTACGAGCTCAAAAACAACAGGCTACATACCATGAAGCAGTAAGTACTCAACTTCACACTAACCTTAGTGTAACAGGGCAGGAATCTCTGGACCGAGATTGTCAATTAGAAGAAGCCCTAGCCCAGCAAAGAGACGAACTTCTACAAAGGCAGGTAGCGGCCCAGAAAGAGCATAAAAGCTCTAGAGGAGATGTGAGGGAACTCCAACAGCGATTAGAACAAGAGTGCATTCAGAGAGAAGCCATTGACAAGAAGCAGAATCCGGCATCAGACCAAATGAATCACATGTTGGCACGAATAAGTGATGCAGTTACACAGCTTCCAGTCGCCCGCAACCCACCCAGTGTGTGGGAAACAGTGGAACGCCTTCCGGTGGAAAATCCGTGTTTGGAAAACCGGACCATGGCTGATGGCGGAAGTGACTTATGGTTCATCCCCCGGAGAGACAAGGGAAATGGAGTGGATCGTAGAGATGGAAGTGGAAATGGCTGAAAAGGACCACCAGCGCCTCCACGAGCGAACGCACCCAACCCGGGAGCTGATGATCCAGGCTCGGAAGACGGAGGTGGTCTTTCTCAACATGGTGGCGAGCCATCACGAAGACCATTTCCAGGTCGTAAGTTCAAATCCGAAGCAGATACATGGGTCAACCGACTGGGGCAAGCATTATCTTGAACTAACCACCGCCAAGCGGGTCCACTATTCAAATTCGAAAATAAGCCACCTCAAGATGTGCGAGTATGGCTAATAAATTGCAAAGACTACTTTGGAATACACCCTTAGCAAAGGGTAAAGGAAGAAGAAGGCATCAAATACGCGTTGGGAAGAATGGTAGGCTCGAGGTGGCCCCATTTGTGATAACCTACCGCAAAGAGATGACTGGAGACCTCGAATTCCCAAAACATGAGTGTCATGATTTCTGGATCACTTTCGTGGGTGAAGTTAGAGTCAATTCTCAGCACGGAATAAGGCGCAAAAAGCCTTGGCTGAGATGGAGAAGGTTAGGTATACCGGGGATATAGCGAAGTATCTCCTTACCATGGAGAACCACAACATCGAGGGAGAAGTATCAGCCATCGCTTGGAGAACGATAATTCAATAGCAACTTCCTATTGAGGCCATGCATACGCTATAACAAGACAATCATGGCTTGGATAGCGAATACATCAAGGCAGTCTGCAGGGTAACCAAAGCGGAAGAATCTTTCCTGGAACACCTAGGGTTAATCAGAAAAACCACCAGGGAAAAAATGACTGCCAGAAAAGAATACTGGAGGAGGAATCCAAATCTAGCAAGACCACTGCAGGAAATAAAAAATGAAAAAGCTATACGGCAGCTGAAAAAGCTGCTTACAAATTGAAAAAACAAGTAGAAAAAGGGAAATAAGCCCACGCTGAAGGAAAGGTTGAGCACACATTTGGATTGAAGCTCATAAAGGAATCCCTAAGGAAAAAATTGAAGAGCAAAAGAAAGCCAACCAATGCACCCGTTGAACGTTGGCCAACCATACTTGGAAATTTTGTAGAAAACAGGCCCATGTATCAGTAATAGGACAAAAGCAGACAAATTTCAAACTCCAGTATCGACGACCCATGATAACAAAGGGGCAAACAACACCCACTACCAGGGTGAACCAAGTCAACCAGCCCTGGACTTGGGAACTGGATGATTTGGATGAAACCTGAAACAAGATTTTGAAGCACAGGCAGTGACGGCGACTGGGTACTCAGTTACGGACCCCTTACCGAAACCGAAATCAACAAGAGGGCTCGACCTCTGCAAGGTCCTACTAGAAGGTATTCCGTGCTTCTTCTTAGGAAACTGAAAACCAAAGCGAGAATCATGAAAAGTATTCCAGACCTACGAGAGTATCGCAGACCTAATAATGACAGGCACGCAAGAAGCGATTAACTTGGACGGCGGCTCGTGGTAGTCCGGTACTAACTCTAGGAACCTGACACTCAAAAAGAAGTAAGCGGTTGGCCAAATTTGATGTATATCATACCTCAGTACGGAAGATGGTCAATTAAACCCACACCCTTATTAAGCCCTAAATACTTACCAGTGATCCAATGAAGAGTGTACAGACCAGTGCTGACTATGGACCTCTTAAGAATGACAAGAGGAAATAAGTCTAGCCTAGATCATGAGAAACATTCTAGGAACGAAGATATATCAGAGGTCGGCTAGGCAAGGAATAGTTGAAAAAACAAACAGGATTCCAGACATCAAGAAAAATGAAGTTGAAAGAGAATGAGAAACTACTGCTATCTGGTTTACAGGGTAATTGGAGCAGGGTAAATCTGTCCCGAACCTGGACTACGGCATTGGGGGCTAGATAGGCATGATAGACTCATAGGGTAAACGAGGCGATGCGTGAAGAATCCCCTGAGAACATGGGAGGTGACTATCACCTAATGATACAAGTACAGCTCTATTTAGGCAAAGGCAGGTGCCAGGGAAAAAGGCAGGTGTATGGGAAGCCTTCGGCAAGGGGTAAAGACCGCTGGTAGTGGGCTGCCCATTACACCTAAGACAATGATTTTAGTTTGTCTGAGGAGGCTTAGATAGCCGAAATTGGGCGGGTATGGTTACTAATACCCTAGTTATCACAACAACAAATATGTCACATAAAAGACCTGTACAGGCCCGTAGTGGCCACAACAAAATACACAAATCAGAAGCACCAGCCGCGCCTTATTATTCATGCCCAGAAGGCAGGGCAACCTTCGAAGCGAATAGAGAACGAATCCAGATTCGTGTACAATTAAACTTTTAGTCTAATATATTCCTAATTAACCAAGAACTGGTTAACAAACATCGCCTTCCATACCACACACATACAAATAGCTTAGAAATTTACACCTATGAAGGAAACACAGCAGCTAATGGGAGAAAGCACTACACACACTGCATTCTTTTAGACATCAGGAGCAATGCCCACCGATCTCACATTTCCTACGAAATTGCCAATGCTGATAAATATGACCTCATCATCCATTTTGGAAGGTATTATACTGAACATCTTATACGGCACATCGAGGATGCGCAAATATGGATATTCAAAGATGGAAAATGTCAGAGTCATGTTAATAAGGATGGTATAGACCTGACATTTGAATGGGACGAGACCGTGGCATATGACCCTGAAGTACGATATATTGGAAGAACAGAGGTGGCACCCTCTACAGACGCAACGATATTCCAACAAATACCTCAGGTATACCATGAATTTACAAGGGTCTTTGCACTGGAAACGGCAGAGAAACTAGCATGAAGAAGAACCTTTGACCATGCAATGGATTTAAAACCTGGCACAGTACCACAATGGGGACCGATTTACCCCATGTCAGCTCACCAGTTGGCTTTGCTTAGCAAATACCTCCAGAAAATGAAGGATCAAGGAAAAATTGTGGAGTGTAAATCTCTGGCAGGGGCTGAGATTTTATTTGTCCCTAAACCAGACGGTTCAAGGTGGTTATGTGTGGATTACCGACAGTTAAATAATCTAACGGTAGCTAACAAATACCCGTTACCCCTAATGAGGGAGCTTCATAACCATGTGGCTAGGGCTCAAATATTCACAAAGCTCGACTTAAAAGATGGATATCACCTCGAGTGAATAAAGGAAGGACATGAGTGGAAAACCGCATTCCGGACCCGATAAGGCCATTTTGAGTACAAAGTGATGCCATTCGTGCTGTCAACTCGCCAGCCACATTCCCGGCCATGATGAACAAAATTCTTTCCGTATTTTTAGATCATGGAGTGGTGGTATTCCTGGACGATATCCTAATTTACTGTAAGATACAAAAAGAACACTTTGACTTGTTTAAGAAGGTCCTCTCCCGCTTGGAAGAAGAAGATCTAGCAGTATCAACCACCAAGTCAGTTTTCCAAGAAAAAACAGAGGAGTATTTGGGCAATATTGTGGCAATCCATGGAGTCACTATGAGTGAAAGAAAGGTCGAGAGCATAAAAAATTGGAAGGCCCCAAAGTCTGTCAAAGAGGTTCAAATATTCATAGGCTTTGCCAATTTTTACAGACATTATATTAAAGAATTCTCCAAAATCTGCAAACCAATTACCGAAACTTTAAAGGGCAACCCCAGGAAGTTCAGCTAGGGGCCAGAACAAGATGGGGCATTTGAGAAACTCAAACAAAGATTCATGTCCACCCCAATACTATGTCATTTTTACCCAGACAGAGAAACTATTGTGGAAACCTATGCTAGCGACTTTGTGTTAGGATGTGTTCTATCTCAATTTAAGGACAAAAAGCTAGATCCAGAGGCTTTCCACTCCCGAAAACTAAGCCCAGCCGAACAAAATTTCCAGATCTATGTTAAGGAGTTTCTAGCGATTCTGGAAGCATTTAAAGACTGGAAACAGTACCTGGTCAGAACAGAAAAACCAGTGACATTCTACACAATCACCAAAATCTACAGAACTTCCTTAAAAAAGGGTACGAAATCCACGGGAGATATGGTGGGCTCAGCAACTAGCAAATTACATTGTCAAGATTGTCTATCAAGCGGGAAAACAATGTGGAAAGCCGGATGTATTAAGCCGACGGCCGGAGTACGGTCCTGAAGAGGGAGCTGCGTATTACTAACAGTCAATACACAAGCCTTCGCACTTCCAAATCACACTGGTGCAGTTAAACAAACTTTAAAGTGAGTAATAATTTACTGGCACAAAGTCTACAGGTCCCTTCCTAATAAAATAGCTGAGTCCAAAGGGACGAATTGTTACAAACCTATCCTTAGTCTGCCAGACAAGGTATACTATCTTCTTTAATAGCAACAGGTAACAATACGTACTGCTTGTCTTACCGCTCTCAGGTCTCGGAGCCTTATGTCTCCTGGGGAACGGTGATCCTTTCACTCCTAGCCCGTGCGACTACTCGTTAGCGATGCGTTTCTTGAATCACCTTTCGGTCAGTGATGTAAATGGATGGTCGTAATACGAGTAGAGTATAGATTGAACATATAGGTAAAATATAACATAGGAAGTAACTTAGGTGGTTGCGTGACGAGCTAGCTATCTGTGTCCGTGACCCTCCTTATATAGGTGCTCTTCCCACAACCCTAACCCAGGTGACTTTACTATGAGTCACCTCCTTACTATGACTGCCGTGTGAGTCATAGTATAACAAACATCCTATGACTCACAATCCGAGTCATAGTATACAATGCCCATAGTATCCAATTTCCATAAAAGGTCATGTGCGCCAATCGCGTCACATGCGTGAAACCACTGACTCATACTTGTAGTCAGGTGCGTAAGTCATAACATCAAATGACCTCACAATCGTGAGTCATAAAACCATAAACATAAATCAAATCAAACATCATAATCATAAATGATCTCACAAATCGTGAGTCAAGTGAAATATTCCATATTGCTAAGTCACGATTTGTGACAATAGCTCCTCTCTCCCCTCAGCTTGAGTCCCATCAAGCTATTCACCAAGTTTCATTACTTGGTTCCCAAATCTGCTCGCATCGCAACGGAACTTCCGTAAAATTTGTTCCGTTGTGCATAACTGTTTCCAGACCATCTCCAATGTCAGGTCTGCCACCTCGATAGTTCGATTTTGGTGCGCAATGGTGGCTTGTTGCGCTTCGAGGGTCTCCTCCAGGAGTCTGATCGTTCCTAGGGCCCCATCCAGTTGGATTTCTAAACCCGAAATCTTTCTTTAGAGGCATTCAATATCTGCCTACATGAGTTGGCTTTCGGTATCGTTGTTTCGGGTTTCCTCACGCCTCTCCAACCGTCCCCTCCTAGCTTCCATGCGCTGAGCATCCTTCCTGCTCAGTTCTTCTCTTTTACCCCACGCCTTAGGGTAGCATCCCACCCGTATCTTTGCATCCAGATGGGCTTGACAAATATTTCGGTAGCACTCCTCCCATCTCGTTTCTGCATGTGGTTGTTTTGGCCAGTAACTGGCCCCTTCCTTGTCTTCTCTATGCACGTTGCAATGCTCATCATAGCATGCCGCCCAGCTCATCGCGTTGTGTTCTGATGCCCTTTGCCAGTCTTCTACCGTCGCATACCCTGGGCTAGTGGGAGTGATTTCTCGCATTGGGTCTCCCCACCCGTCATTCGTTGCTGCTTGTTTGATTTCTTCCCAGCCTTGGTTTTCTGGGTATCGTTCGTGGAAGTGTTTGATTGCATTTAACGCGTGTTCAAAGTTTTCCGCTGGGTACCAAACTTTATCGTGATCAGGAGAGTATCCTGTCCACTTCGCTCGATATTGGAGTCTTCTGTAATGTAGTCGTGAATCGACTATTTCTTCAAGTTCGTATTCTGTTTCGCCTTCGATTTCGATTGGTGGTGGTGGTGACTGGATCTGTGATGGGAATCTTTGGTCTTGGTAGGGTTTGAGAAGTGAGATGTGGATGGTGTTGTGTATTCTCATCGATGGGGGAAAGTCCAGCTTATATGCACTGTTCCCCACTCTTGCCAAGATCTTGAAAGGCACCATATTTCTGTAATCGAGTTTCTTGCATGGTCTTGTGGTCCTTACATTCCTGGTAGGAACCATACCATATCTCCTGATTTCAAATTCGGATCGGGTTTTCTGTGTTGATCGTAATTTTCTTTCTGTCGAAGTTGTGCGGTCACCATATCCTCGCGTATGGTATCGTGCCATTGGTTCATTTCGTTTGCCGGTATTTTCCGATCCAGTATCAGATGACCACTTGCGTCCTGTTTCAGGTGTTGTCCGTAGTTTGCAAAGAAGGGTGTTGTCTTAATTGTTTCTTGTTGTCCATTATTGTATGCAAACTCCGCAAATAGTCGCAGTTCGTTTCTATTATCTTGTTGATAATTGACGTATGCTCACAGGTATTGTTCCAGGATGGCATTGGTTCTTTCAGTCTATCCATCCGTTTGCAGGTGGTAAGCCGTGCTCAGTTTCCTTTCGATTCCCAACCTCTGGGCCGTCTCCTTCCTCAGGTCAGAGGTGAACAGTGTTCCCCTATCGGTGATGATGTCATCTGGTAATCCATGTAACTGAAAGATTTCTTTTACAAAGGTTTGCGCGAATTGTTTTGTTGTCATATCCTTCCGGCATGCTATAAAATGACTCATTCTTGTCAGTCTGTCGATGACTACCAAGATAGCATCGTAGCTGTCCGATTCTGGTAAGTCCGTGATAAAATCCATACATATCGACTTCCATGCCATATCTGGTACTTCGTTTGATTGTAGTTGACCGTACGTAGCATGTCGGGATGATTTCGTTCTTTGACAAATGTCGCAGTTCTTGACATATCTCTTGATCGTTTCTCGCATTCCAGGCCAGTAATAACTGCCGCTGATTAGTTCCGTGCTCTTCGCTGTCCCTCCATGTCCTGCTTGTAGGATGTCGTGATTTTTCCTGATAAGTTCTGTTCTTATCTTTTCCTCTTCTGGTACCCAAATCTTGTTCTAGTACCATAGACAGTCATCCTTCCATTGACATAGCCCCAGGGCTACATCCTTCATTTCTTTTGTTCCTTGTTCAAGTGCTTTCCTTATCTCTTGTATATGAGGGTCCTTCCCACTCTGTTACTTAAGATTTCTCATTTCTTCTCCGGGAAAGCTAATCGTATCCATTTCCAGTATCCTTATCTCCTCGAAGTATTTTTCTTGTGGTAATAGGATCCTTTGTTTCTGCTTGATCCTGTCGTCATCTTCTTCTGGCGCATCTTGACTTTTTCTTGTCAATGCTTCTGGTTTGCCGCCTTCCTTTCCTGGCCGAGATTCGATCCATATATTGTATTGGCTTATCTTCTCGCTCCACCAGATCTGTCGTTCATTAAGATCTTTTGTTGTCGTGATGGGAACCAAGTTTTTATGGTCAGTAAGGATCCTTGTCTTATGATGGCTTCCCAACACATATCTTCTCCATTCCTTGAGTCCCTGTACTATGGCCAATAGTTCTTTGTCGTGAATATCGTAGTTGCATTCCGCAATCGTCATTGTCTTTGATCAGAATGCCACCGGCCGCCATTTCTCATCTTCGCATTGTTGCGATAAAATCCCCGCACAGACATACTTAGATGCGTCTGTTTCGATCATGATCGGTCTTTCCAGATTGTAATGGGTGAGTACGGGTGCTGAAGTTATTTTTTGTCTCATCGTATCAAACCCCTCGCTTTCCGCTGTGCCCCACTTCCATTTTGCATTTTTCTTCGTCAGATTGTATGGAGGTTTTGCTGTCCTGCTAAACCCCTCGATGAATCTTCAGTAAAAGTCGCAGATTCCCATAAATCTTTGGATATCGGTCTTGTTTTTCGGAATCGCCCATTCCCATATGGCTGCCGTTTTGATAGGATCCATCCGAACTCCTTCTTGGTCAATAATAAATCCTAAGTATTCCACTTCCGTCTTGTGGAATTCACACTTAGTTGGCTTGATTCTCATTCCGGATTTTCCAACCGATTCCAGGATCCTACCCACGTCTTTCTGGTGTTGTTCCATTGTTTCTGAGTACACCAATACATCATCCAAATAGACTATGTAGCATATGTCCAAGAATCGATGTAACGTCTGATTGATCCATTTCTGGAATGTTGCTGGTGCGTTGGTCAAGCCGAATGGCATTACCAAGATTTCGTATGTTCCGTATCGTGTCGCGAATATAGTTTTCCACTTGTCCCTTTTCTTGATTCGCACATTATGGTATGCATCCTTAATATCAAACTTCGTAAAGTATCGGGCACTGTTTAGCCTGTCCAAGGCTTCGCCGATGAGTGGTAGTGGGTACCGATTTTGTTTCGTGACTTCATTAAGTCCTCGGTAATCCACGCATAGTCGTAATTTTCCGTCCTTCTTTTTGACGAAAAGGATGGGTGCTCCTGTTTCCGCGAAGGAGTCTCGTATCCATCCACTCTCCAAATTCTGTTTCAAATAGCTTCTCAATTCTTCCAGTTCCGCCGCTCCTAGTGGATATAACCTCTTTGCTGGGATTGTCTTTCCTTTTTCTAGGTTAATCTCGTAGTCCACACCTTTTCTGTAAGGTGGTAAGGTGGTTTCTTCTTTTTCTTCGAAGAGATTCAGGTATTGGTGATATACCTCTGGTATCAACTGTTCCTAGGGTTCTTTCCCTTGGTACTTTTTGGCCTTAATAGCCAGTTCGGTACTGTCATTTATTGCCTTCAAATCGCATTGGCCGTGCTCCTGGTTCCACTTTAGAATGCCTGTGATCTCTCCTCTTCGGTAGAACTTCCCAAAGGCTAGGGCCGAGATCGCGCAGCTCTCTATTCGTTTCCGGTCCTTTTATGTTTTTTTCCGGGTACCCTCTGATTCGTTTCTATCCCTGTCTCTCTTCTGGTCTGTACTTCCGAATCCTTTGTCTTCTCGTTCAGTCTTTGCAAGTACTTCGACTTCCTAGCATTGTCCGTCCAGGTATCTTGCACATATTAGTTGTGCTATCCTGTCACCGGAGTTGACTTTGTAGTCTTCGTCCCCGAGGTTCACCATTACTACCTTCAGTTCACCTGTATAATCTGCATCTATTTCACCCGCGTTGGTTGTCAGCCTGATCTTCACTGCTAACCCGCTTCGTGGTGCAATGTGCCCATAAGTGCCCTGTGGTAGTCCGATTGCTATTCCGGTTCGGATAACTTCTTGCCCTTTGGCTCGTATCGTTGCTCTTTCGCTAGCGTACAGGTCGTGTCCTGCCACCCTCAGTGAGCCTCTCGTCGGCATCGTTGCCTCTTAAGTCAATCTTTTGACTAGGATCTGTTTATCCGTTTTTGCCTGAACCGTTGAGAACTTCATATCTAAGTTCTCCTGCAGGGCTTCCGCTTCTAGGACTGTAAAGACCCTCGGTGACTCTTTTAAACACCAGGTCGTGCATCTCTCACTATCAAACGTGCTGGTCCCCTTTCCCCAATCAATTGAGGGGCTATGTTCTCTCAACCATGGTATTCCAAGAACTGCTTCATGGTTTTGTAAATTTGCCACTTGGAAGGTAATCATTTCCCTATGGCTACTGATGTCCATAGGTACTGTCGTCGTATGGGTTACTGGACCCATCGCGCTGAGTTTGCCGTCCGCTAGGTAAATCTCTCGTTGTTGTTTGGCCTTTGCCATAGGCATGCCGTACCTTTCGCATACCTCTTAATCAATAAAATCCTAGTTGCTCTTGAGTCAATCATTCCGTTGATGCTGATACTCTTGTCTCTGCCATGTAGTCGCATTTTTACCATGACATGCTCATTTTCGTGTTCCAGTGATTCCATGTTGTTTTGTGCCGCGTAGAGGTTTCGTATCTCGATGGGTTTCTTTTTCCCCTTGTCCCTCAGACCATCGCTTACTGGGGACAGTCGTCTTTTTCCTCTTCGTTCTTTTCGCTTTCGAGATCCATTTCGCGGATTGCTGTTCTTTGTTTCCATCGTGGGTTCTGAACCCTACTGACTGTCCTCACCGATATACTTTCTCGTCTTTCGGGTTGGTGCAGTTTCTCATCATGTGTCCTGGCTTCTCACATGCCATACACAGATTGTTGTTTCTTCTCCTCCAATATTCGGTCTTTGATATGTTAAGAGCTTGTCTTCGCCTAGTCGCATTTAGGTCCATTGGATCTCCTTGGGACTGCAGTAGTCGTTGGGTCTTGAAGGTACCGTCGTAGTTTCGGACGTTGTCTTATGTTTTGGTCTTTGACCTTCCTTGCACGTGTTTGATAACATCCAAGCGGTTTTCCTGATTAATGGCCCATACCGCCATTTCCTCAGTCGTCGTGAAGTCTTGAGCCCTCATGGCCCATGCGTTCTGAATTTCTTCGTGTAAGCCCCTTAGGAAGGCCCTTCCCAAGGTTGCTTTATCGTATTCTGCCTCTGTTGCCAATAGTCGTAACTCGTTCCAGAAAGCAGTCACATTCCGGCTCCCTTGCTTGATTTTTTCAATTTTATTTCATGCCGTTTCCCTAGCATCCACGTCGCCGAATTGAATGCGTAGAGTGGCTTGAAATTCTGCCCAGTTATTCCATGTGGCTGGGGTCTTTCCTTCCACATATGGAGTAATCCATTTGCCTGCCGATTCCCTCAGTAGAGATTTGGCACAAACCACTTTTAATCCGTCTTCATTTTCTCCCCATCCTAGTGCCGTCTAGTAAATTGCAAGTTGGACTAGCCATGCTCGCAGTTTGGTACAGTCTCCGTTAAATGTATCTGGGGTTATGATTTTTGTCCTTCGTACTGTCAATTCCAGTCAATTTTCCTGAACCGTTCTGATTAACTCTTGGAGTTGTTCTCTCGTGAAAGTTATCGTATCCACTGGTCCGGCTACCCCCGACATTCTGTATATTGGGGATGCTCCTGAGCTTACTGACCCTGAGCTGGAACTTGCTTCCGGGGTAACCGGACTTGGGGGTTTTGGGGATCATTCTCGCGATATCTTGCTTAAGCCTTGTCCAAGTTCTGCTTGTAACCCAAGGAAAGTCTGTGGATCGTTGAAGTCTGGTACATCTGTCTCTGTAGGTGAATCAGTTTTGTATTCGTTAAGTGTCACAAAAGACGCAACCAAATGTTACAAACCTATCCTTAGTCTGCCGGACAAGGTGTACTATCTTCTTTAATAGCAACAGGTAACGATACGTACCGCTTGTCTTACCGCTCTCAGGTCTCGTAGCCTTATGTCGCCTAGGGAACGCTGAGTCCTTTCACTCCTAGCCCGTGCAACTGCTCTTTAGCGATACGTTTCTTGAATCAACTTTCGGTCGGTGATGTAAACGGATGGTCGTAATACGAGTAGAGTATAGATTGAACTAATAGGTGAAATATAACATAGGAAGTAACTTAAGTGGTTGCGTGAAGAGCTAGCTATCTGTGTCCGTGACCCTCCTTATATAGGTGCTCTTCCCACAACTCTAACCCTGGTGACTTTACTATGAGTCACCTCGTTACTATGACTGCCGTGTGAGTCATAGTATAACAAACATCCTATGACTCACAATCCGAGTCATAGTATACAATGCCCATAGTATCCAATTTCCATAAAAGGTCATGTGCGCCCCTCGCGTCACATGCGTGAAACCACTGACTCATACTTGTAGTCAGGTGTGAAAGTCATAACATCAAATGACCTCACAATCGTGAGTCATGAAACCATAAACATAAATCAAATCAAACATCATAATCACAAATGATCTCACAAATCGTGAGTCATGTGAAAGATTCCATATTGCTAAGTCACGATTTGTGTCACGAATACCCACGAAAGGGTCCCGACTAGCGGCCGGGCACGTCCTCTATGCAATAGAAGCCTTCATAATTCTGGCCAAATGATAAAGGTTAGTAGAAACAGGAATTTCCGTGGGATTGCCACAGTGAATATATAGGCGGTTGGCACTGTGCAGTGGAATGGCCACCAAATATGGTATCAGCATCTGCGGAGGAGTAATCGACACCGATAACACTGGAGATGTCAAGTTTATCATAATGAACCATGGAAATCAAGATTGCCAGGTTCGCAAACGGGACAGAGTGGCATAAATGATCATTGAGAACATACACATGGCTGAGGCAATAGAAGTTGACCGACTAGTAGAAACTGCAAGAGGCCAAGGCAGATTTGGAAGTATGGATATATCACTCAGACGATCAATCGCAACAGAGACTAAAGTAATAGTCGCATTATTAAGAGCGGACCAGGCCGAAAATGAGTTCCTTGATGAAATGGACCATCAGGCAAGACAAGACAAAGGTATACTCCTAATGTCTAAACCTATAATGTCCAAGGTCGATATTAGGAAATATGACCAAACATTATTAAGAACCATTGAAGAGGCAGGCCAGAACGATCAAGACTGGCAGGAATTGGAAACATTAACCAATGAGGGCAAACTATTACCAAGTGACTGGGCAGTAACTGAAGGACTGAACTTCTACAAGAATCGCTTTTACATTCCAGAAAGCGAACAGCTGCAGACAACTATAGCCAAAGGTTGCCACGACTCTAAGGTAGCCAGACACTTTGGACAGGAAAAGACTCTGGAAATTGTTACTAGGGACTTTTACTAGAAAGGGCTGACAACATGGATAAATGACTATGTATGGTCATGCGACGAATGTCAACTTAATAAATCCCCTAGCCCTTCGCAGTTCAGCCTGCTACAGCCTCTGGAAGTTCCGTTCGCAGCCTGGTCATCAATAAGGACCGACTTCATCACACAACTACCAGAATCACAAGGAAGAATACAAATTATGGTAGTTGTGGATCGATTTACAAAGATGGCTCCCTTCATGGGGTTGGAAAATAACGCAATAGCTAAGGATGTTGCGAATGTATTTTTACGCGAAGTCTGGAAGCTACATGGTCTTCAGGTGGAAATTATATCTGACAAGGATGCAAAATTCTCTGGAGAATTCTGGGAATCCCTATGCAAACGCCTGGGGATATAACGAAAGTAGTTACAGCGTAACACTCCTAAACCGATGGACAAACTGAAAGGACAAACCAAGTGCTGGAAGGATATGTTCAGAACTTTGTCAATTATAATCAAACAGACTAGTACCAGTTGCTCCCACTAGCCGAGCATGCCAACAACAATTCAGTAATGAATTCTCTCGGCATGTGACCCTTCTACGCAAACTATAGATTCCATCCACAAACAGAATGGGTGAAGGAATGAGATGTCTAAAATCCAGGCGCCCAGCTATACGCACACTGGATGCAAACAATACTCCAACAGGCCAGAGAAGTGCTGGAACAAACATGGGAAAATATAAGCAAATATTACAACCGCAAGGCTAAGCAGCAACCAGACATCAAGGTCGGGGACCTGGTCATGTTAAATGCAAAAAATATACGCACCAAGCGACCTTAGCAGAAGCTTAGCCCAAAGCTTTATAGCCCATTTAAGGTAATGGAAAAAAGGGGAAAACGACCTTCAAACTAGAACTATCACTAAGATGGAAAATCCATTTGATATTTCATGTATCATTGGTGGAACTGTATCGAACATCCTATCGACCATCGAGAGAACAACCTCCCCACGAGCCAGATGAAAAGGATTCAGATTTTGAATGAGAAATCGAGAGAATCGTCGAGAGTGAAATAATATCTTATACCTAGCGCGTGGGAGGTCAGCAGCGACAGATGCGTGAGTTAAGGTATTCTGTGTAGTGGACTGGTTGTACTGAAGATGAAAATACTTGGGAACCACCAGACCACTTAGAGCATGCACAGGAATTGTTGGAGGCATTTCATAGGGAGAAACTAGATATGTCAATGTGGGCAGATGTTGAATGACATGGAAAAGGTTTTCCTAGCATGGCCAAGTAAACGCGTTAGGTTTTTCACCCTACCAAGTCGAGTTCAAACAAAGAAAATGTATAGTTTAATTTTTTTGATTGGATAAAGGAAAGGCGAAAAGAATGTAACACCTACAAAAGCAATTCGAGACGAACCTTTGGACGAGGGAGTACATGTTAGGCACATGTGTATAAGGCACTGAATTCAGTACTGCATATATACGAAAAAATGCGCTGAAAAACTACTCATACCCCTCTGGCTCCATTGTGGGGCTCGCATGTTACCTGCCGCACCTAAGGTAAAAACGTCCCCTCACTAAAAAGACATAAATCGGCGCCCCCTTTGTAACACCAAATACGTCATTGCCGTCCATCCGACCAGATGCTGCACATGGGTATAAGAAGAGGAAGACACGAACGAGCTAATGCAACTGAAATCAAGTGCATTGGACCAGTGTTCGCAGAGTTATGACCTTTACCGTACAGCCTTCGCTGGGGGTGGTCAAAAGTGACGGAACACTCCTAACGAAATTGAGAATATGTTAAGTGGGTTCCAGGAAAACACTGAGAACACACTTAGACCTTCAAATCGAGCCTAGAAAGGTCTATAGACCTATTGGAAGAAGTCGATAAGGAGCAGCGAAGTCAAATCGATAGGTATTGGACCAATTGTAAGCTCCAGTCATCCTGAAAGCCTTCTGTAAGCTACAGGTCGTATCCGTAGGATGCAGATTGGTCGACAACCAGGGTGGCCACTTGGTGTTCTAAGAAACCATTGGTAGATCCTATGATAGACTGCTTGGTTTAATCGGCAGAAGAAGGAACTGCGAATCAAACTGAAAAGGGTACCACACCATCAGAGAAAGTGGAGCTCTGACGTGTCCGTTAGCCGTGGGAGGAACTAAATTCTCAGGGTCAAATAGTATTCGCACTTGGATCATTAAAGATATTTTGTGAGAGAAAGTACATAGTTGTATAGAAGTTAGATGTTATCTGTGAACACTCAGACGCGGGATATAAATATCGAAGTGCCTCCCGAGTTAAAAATATCATCAAGCAACGGAGAATAGATCTTATCAATATCATAAGTTTTACTTCAAAACCTTTCATAGAAGCCTTCCTAGACAATCTCCGTTTACAAAGAAAGAAATAGGCCTAGCCTGATTCGCTTGCCCTTAGAATCGACTACCCTTAACAGTAACTACATACCACTTATAGCATATATAGGAATTGGTGAAAGTATTTCATAATGAGAATCCGGATATGCCAAAGCCGGTAGATGTTTTATAACAAGAAAAAGGTTTCCCTATCCTGGCCAAGCATAAGCGATTGGTTTTTCAACCTACCAAGTCAAGTTCAAATGCAGGATAAGTCAATTTTATATTGATATTTTATGTTTAATTTTTATATTTTATTTTAACTAAAGAGAAGGTAATTTTAGAAAAAGTGATATGGGACAACTGCTCTGAGGAGGGAGCTCATGTTAGGAACAAACGACTCGCGCGTGGATTATATGATACTCAGGAAGAAGAGTATGAGTTAGAACCTCTACAGACAATCATAACCCTCCCACCCCGGCATTTGCGCTGTGAGTCGTCCCTGGTACTTTGTGCAGTTGCTCGTATACTAAGAAAAAGCATAATTGGAACACATCTTATAACCCCATATATGTCGTCGCTGCCTGTCCTACCGGAGTCTGTACCCAGGGTGAAGACAAAGGCATCTCTGGCTACGTCGGGGAAGTTGAACAAAGCGATTCTGTCCAGGCCTCGCAGAGTTACATCCCGTTAATTTTAAGAGAGCCCGGGTAGTCCTAAAAGTGTATCAATACACAATTCAGGTAGGCTTCTCGGACACACAACGAGAGTACACTGACGCACCCATGTTGCCTATAGGGTCAATGAACCTATCGGAACAAATTGATCAAGAGAGGAAGTGAATACGCGAGGTTATTGGCCCGATCGTAAACACTAGTCTTCCTGAAAGCCAGCTGCAGAGCTCGATAAATCAGCAAGAAGCAGACTTGGTCTACTACCAACCTGGCCCCTTGCAGTTCTAAGATGTTATTGGTGCGTTCCAAACTGGGCGGCCATATTTCAATAGCTGAAAGACGGATGACAACTCAAACTAAGTGGGTCCATACCCTCAGAGAAGTCAGGAGCTCAGATCAAACCATCAGCTGTGCCGCGGAGGAAAAGGTTTAAGGGTCAAAGCGGGTTCGCTCTTGGATCGAAAGGCGAATGTTGGGAGGAAAATACATGTTTATATGTAAACCAGTTGTAGTCCGCGAATACTCAGATGCGGGATATATATATCTAAGTGCCTTTCAAGCTTTACCTTCATCAAGCAACTGAGAAGAGATCATATCAATATCTTTTGTTTTACTCCAAAATCTTTACCTACAAGCCTTCCAGGACAATGTCCATTTAGGAAGAAAGATTTCAGCCTAGTCCAATTCGCTTGCCCTTAGAATCGACTACCCTTAACAATATCAGTGTCAGAATAAATCTTGCCTCCGTAAAGATTCCAACGACATCTAAGAACTTTAGTATCTGCATGAAGGATTGTTGTGACCCATATGGATTGATGAATATGCGTTGAAAGCATTTTGGTTATTGTCTTCAGGGGCAGTGGTTGTGACAAGGTCAATGTGGATCTCTGGGTTTTGCTGTTTAAGCAGGGCGATTTAGGCAGGTATCTCAGTGAATTGATAATATTGGTATTCCTGTCGGTCTTTGATTAGGGTGGATTTCGTTATTCAGGCTGACTTGTAGTTCACTTTAACATGAAAGTGAACTCATAGGCAGTCAATTATCTCCCTTGGTTGGGTACTCTTGGTGACAAAGCGGTGTAAGGGAACTACGTGTTATAACCAAGACTGGGTATTCGTTACCTGACGATCAGTTTCATGTGCTCCTGACCTTTGGTGTTCTCATTCAACCTTCTTCACTTGAATCTGCCCATTTTGGTCTATATGTGTCAACTTAAACTGACAGTGTTTTTCAATTGACCAGTCTTCCACCTCTGCCCTTAACTCTTCCCATGTTGAAAACAAAACTCTGTTTTCGATTAGCATTTTTGGTTTATTTTGAAAACAGTTTAAAAAAAAGAAAAAAAAAAGAAAAAAATAAAGAAAAAAAAAATGTAAAAAAGTAAAAAAGTATCTGATTAGACACTCTCTCAGGCTGACAATCTTTCAATTCTTAATTTAAAGTACTCAATACCTCTTTGTACATGCTATTTATGCAACAAAATGATCTAGCCGTTTGTTTTGTTTTACTCTTAATCTTTGTTGCGAAGGAAACCATTTTCATTGCTCGTTGTTGGAGTAATTGCCTTTTTTTTTTTTTTTTTTTTTTTAAGTTAGTTCATTGAGCAAAACCCAATTCTGTTCTAAAACGTTCATCTCGCTGGTATTTATGCAAACATTGAGTGGTTTTCTATAGAGAATGTCCGCGACACGCTGGTATTGTGTAGGTTTTCTCACCTAAAGGTGTGACCTCCGCTGAAACAAGAATTCTGTAACAACCGATCAGGCCGGGGCCGAAATGAGTGTAATCACTATATCAAAATAAGATATTAGGTAAATAAAACTGCAATAATTAATAATAATATGCAAAGTGGTATTTTTTTTATTATTTGTATTACATAATCTTGCGCCCCCTTTTTTCCCTCTAAATTTTTTTCAGCATGCTCTAAGTAGAATTGGTCAAATGATTCACTCTCACCAAAAATTTCCCACTTTGATCTTGTATTACATTTCATAGAATCCTTCAATTCAAAAATTAAAACCTCTAGCTTCTTGTGCCCAGAGCTGTCTACATCCCTGTGGCTTTTTTTCCCTCAAATTCATGGTTGCTGTTGACTAATTCAAGATCGCGTTTGGCTGGTTCTGAGGTCCTGGTTTGGTTCGTTTTGCACTATACAATAATTATATGCAGGCTTGGCGGAAGATTAAGCTTTGCACGCGTAAGATTTTGTATACAAGGGGTGTGTTTGTCTCGTCCGAGACAAGTGACCTAGTTTTTGCAACCTCCCGATTCAATCACAAACCCTCGAACGACTCTTCACTCCTTTGTCCCACGCCTTACTCTGGTTCCTCATCACCAGTACTGATTTAGAGGAGAAACACAGTCGTAAGTCAAGCTTTTCCCATCTATATCTCTTTCAATAAGTTTGTCTTTTCTACACAAGGTGTCATACTTTCTTCGAATTTGTTTCACACCTTAATTCTAGAAGGCCAGTCACAAGTATGGCTCCCTAGTTGAGGGGGGTTCGGAGACAATCCAAGGAGGCCGGACTGGACCCTACTGGCAATGTTCCTGAGCTGGTCCTACGCCTGCCAGTAAAAGACCTACAGAATGGGAGGAATAGTATGCCTGAGGATCAAGAGGATACGTGTGACGCAATACTTGTTACCCAATCAATCATTGGTGACGAGAGTGACATGAAGAGAGATGCCTATCGTATATTCAAACAATCACTAGAAGATGAGCCACTGCAGGTTTAAGAGCTGTTGGAGAGCTTTATGTTGGCAATCACCAGGGAATTGGCCTTGCTGGTCTTCCGGAACGTGTTTCTATACTCGAGGAGCAAAACGCCCTAAACAAGGCCCAGATCGCAGGACACAAGGCCGAGATCACAGGACACAAGGCCCAGATTAGGGAGCTAACCGATTACGTATCTGTATTGAGGCTTGCCGGGCCTGATTACATAAGAGTTCGGAATAGGTTTCTCACCGTCTTTAAGCGGGATAAATTGGGCGTGATTATCAACAAGAGAGACTGTAATATCATTGAAGCAGGCAATGTCACAGTACATTCAGGAGATGCTACCAATGACGCTTTAGTGTATTATGGCATGGACGGACGGGATGATACATATGTATTTGAGGCGCTCTACGGCCTCCACCCATCCGACGTCTTGAAAATCAGTAAGTAATCTTCGTCCTCCGATCTTTACTCGAAGTTGGATACTTTCTATGGGAGTTGCCATCTTAGGTCTAATTTCAACTCGGCTGCGGGAGTAAGTGCTAGCATTAAGGCTAACTTCTCCAGCCCATAAGGAAATAATTGACATATTGAACCGTCACGCAAGAGTCAAATCCCATAAGGATAAAACTGGGACGGACGAATTTTACCGGAGATTTGCCGTGTTCATACAGGCATTCAAAAGGTTGGACCGTGGAGTAAATTATTTAAACGAGGGCCTCACAAATGAAACCTGTGCCGCAATCTGGTCGTTGCTTGAATGTCAGGCTTATGAGGATAGTAAGGTAATATCACAACTAGAGGCATTTCACAATGGAGATAATAATAATTCTTTAGTTAATCGACAAGGGAGGGGGTGAGGAAATTTCATATAGTGGGGTGGTGGACATGTGAAAGGGTTGGTTACATGTGGTCAGATGGTGGACAGGTGGAGGAGGTAGAGGGCTTCATTTCGTGGCGTAGTGGCCAGGCAAGTGGGAGTGGGTCATGTCATGGGGTGGTTGGCGGGTGGCAGGGGAAAGGGACTCTATTTCTACATAAAAAACCTCTTTCTCCCCCTAGTATTCCCTTATGTGTTTCGTTGGTGTTTTGGTGGTTTTTATAGATTGGATTTTATCGGGTTCATTATCTTCCCGACTTCCCAGTCCCTTCTCCATTTCTTTTTGTGCGTTGAATGTATCGGGATCGAACTCCCATTCCCAGGTTTCGGTCCTTTTTTCTTTCTCTTCACATTCAAAACAAGGCTGAAATGCATCTTGGTTACTTAGTTACCTTTCTTGGTAACCTAATCCTAGGGTTTTTCTCAGAAAATTGTTTTTTGGGAGAGAAGTCATGTAATGACGGCAACCCAATAATAAATGTGGTTTCATGGTGTAGTTGGTAGTACACCAGTTTAACAAGCTGGTGGTCACTGGTTCGAGGACCGGCGAAATTAATTTTTTCTCCTGTCTTAGTATCATACTGTACTACCATAGTTTCTACTTTAGCTCTCGACTATCTTCGATTCGTTTTGATTTAAATTTTGTATAACACCTTGTCACTTCAGCTAAGGGGCATGTATCACAAGCCAAAAATCTTCGGACTTGTATTTGGGGAAGGTCAGGAAGTGGTTTATACGATAAGAAGGTAGGGCAAAAAAGTTGGAAATATAAAAGGCAATGTGGAAAGTGGAAAGGATGGAGGAGGGGGCACTTGTCGTCCTGGGGTGAGAATTTGGGAGTATCAGGACTGGTAGATATCATGCATGAATGAGAGAGAGAGTCCGGGCAAGCTAAGGCCCCAGATGGGTGATTGGGGGGGGAAGCAAAAAAGGATCGCAAGAACAAGTGCAATGATGTCGACAACCTGGACTCTGGAAGGTGCAGCATGCGATCAGTACAATAAAAGACAATTTGCAAAGCTTCTCCAAGAAGCCCAGGGGTAAGAGTGGCCCGTTCAACCATCTGATACCATTCGTGACATTAATTTTCCACATTACACAGAAAGGTTCCATCACTGATAAACACAGTTCGCGAGACCAACAAGGAGTTTTTCGTCATAGCCTTTTCTTCTAGAGATCGACTACTAGGATTTCCACAAGACACAAACCCTTCCGCAACCCTTAAAACCGAACACCGCGGGGTTACGCCCACCCCCAAGGACCCGCCCCCATGATGAGAAGCCCAGCCGGCAATAGTCACGAAAATACTGGTTGTAGAGAGCTAACCAGTCCGCCAACGCAACCACAGCAATCGAGGATATATACCGAAGGACCAAGTACCTAAACTGTGATATGATAAGCTATGAACCAAATTTCAAGCACAAGTTATCCAAGGTTAACTTACACAATTTGCATAGAACATTAGACTTATAGTGCCCTCGCCAGACCCGAAGAGAATAGCGTTCGAGATCTAGTGCATGGAAGGCTACATCCCCTAGAGCTTGGAGGGCATATGAATCTGAATCATGAAGGAAGATTTTCCTAAAGTTCAGTTCTAAGGCAACTCCATGAACAATAGGTGCAGGTGCAGGAACAGGCACAGAGAGAAGTGCAGGAACAACAGGGAGTAGAAGCACAGGTCCAAAGATGTCGACTATACGGACTCTTGAAGGCCTATCAACCGGGGTGTGAGGGTCAGACCGAAGAGAATATTGATTCTGCAGAGAGACCATTGCTTGAGATGAATCTTTCTGGGCGCTTCTCAGACAGAAAAGAGAAGAACAATTTTCACCTCTCCCATAGGGTTATATAGCCACCAGCGTGCATCCACACGCAAGTGATTAATTGATTCAGAAACTTCAAACTTGAAGGCTAGGGTTAGCCAATCGGTTTTGCAAGGGCAATACGAGAAAGGTTTAAATAATGTATCCGCTTCATTTACGCTCCCAACGACTGGGGGGGTTGTTGCAACTGCTTCCCCTAGCTCCTCCCGTAGGACGAGAGCATTCATGTTAAGGCAAAATATTCTTGCATACTCCTTGCAAGCTAATACACAAGTTGAACTTGTCATGATTTTTACAATCAAGGCCAGTTTGTAATTGAGGTACATGAAGTAGAGTCCTTTGTGGTGGGTATCCCGATGACGCTTGATATCCGCAAGCTGGTCTTGGGTCACATGGGAACTGTTACGGGGTAGCCAATTCGGTACTATTGAATTGACTAGGCCGTGCTTGTATCGAGAAAATTGGAAAACTGTCAGGAAAGCTAGGTAAAAGGTATGATAAAAGATAAAAGGATTCTCGAAGGCTTTATAACTTGTTAACTTAATAACTGAATAACCCAATATATTGTTAAGGTTTCTTCTCCGTTGCTTGATGATCCCTTAACTACGGGGTTTTTTTTTTTTTTTTTTTTT